>CAUYLG010041322.1:0-77874 GCA_963573385.1 Cacajao melanocephalus | reverse complement strand
TCCCAAACATCCAATCACTGCACTGCAGCTTGGTCAAAATAGTTAGACTATAACAAAAAAAAAAAAAAAAAAAAAAAAAAAAGCTCTACTGCACCATAACACAACTCCACTGAAACAAAAAGTAGGGTTTGGCCTGGTATCAGTAGAACTTTGTTTTTGTTTTTTGAGATGGAGTCTCGCTCTGTCACCCAGGCTGGAGTGCAGTGGCACAATCTTGGCTCACTGCAACCTCTGCCTCCCACGTTCAAGCAATTCTTACCCCTCAGCCTTCCAAGTAGCTGGGACTATAGGCACACACCACCACGCTGAGGGAATTTTTGTATTTCTAGTAGAGATGGGGTTTCACCATTTTGGCCAGGCTAGCCTCAAACTCCTGACCTCAAGTGATCCACCCACCACAGCCTCCCAAAGTTCTGGGATTACAGGTGTGAGCCACCGCGCCCAACCTGGCCTGCCATCAGTATAACTTTAGGTTGATGTTTACAGGCTCAAATTGAACTCACCTGAAAACCGTACTCTTTGGGGATTTCGAGAGTACATGCTGGCGTTTCCACTGCCAAAGTCCATTTCCAGATGCATACCTTCTGAAGGGGACAGCAGAGAGAAGGGCATGAGAAGGTCTGTGAAGTCTGCTGAAGTAATTTATACCTCTTGTGACCCCGAAACTTCAAGGAACTAAGGACAGAGGCCCGGACTCTGTGCTGTGGAGTCTGGTCTTTTGAGAGTGTCACAGACATCACACAGCCTGAACAGACCTGCCCACGTGGACACGCTGGACAGATCGGCTGGCTCGCTGAGGCTGCTCCAAAGGGCCTTTACCTGGACTTCAGCATCTGAGATGGTTGCCAGATACTTGGCGTCGTGGGCCATGGCCATTGCCCTGATGCCATTCCCTTCGGGGCAGCTGTCAAATATCGTGTGCACAGGAATACTGCAAAACACGACGGGGAGGGACGACACCTGTTGAGGTCTCCCTGGCTTCCCAGAGAGGCCCAGGGCAGGTCTGAGCTCAGCTCAGACCTCCCCAAAACATCACAAAATGTGGTCTATCCATATAGTGGAATATTTTTGAGCCATAAAAGGGAATGAATCGGCCAGGAGTGGTGGCTCACGCCTGTAATCCCAGCACTTTGGGAGGCCGAGGTGGGCAGATCACGAGGTCAAGAGATCGAGACCATCCTGGCCAACATGGTGAAACCCATCTCTACTAAAAATACAAAAATTAGCTAGGCATGGTGGCGTGTGCCTGTAGACCCAGCTACTCAGGAGGCTGAGGCAGGAGAATCGTTTGAACCTGGGAGGCAGAGGTTGCAGTGAGCTGAGATCATGCCACTGCACTCCAGCTTGGGTGACAGAGTAAGACTCCATCTCAAAAAAAAAAAAAAAAAGGAACGGAGCACTGTCACTTGCTATAACATGGATGAGCCTTGAAAACATGATGCTGAGTGAAAGAAGCCAGGCACAAAAGCTGCAGAGTGGACGATTTCACACAGATGAAATGTCCAGAATAGGCAAACCCATAGAGACAGATAATGGGTGCAGGGTGTCCTTCTGGGGTGGTGAACATGTTTTGGAAGTGGACAGAGATGATGGTTGCATAACAGTGTAAATATACTAAATGTCACTGAACCGTACACTTTAAAATGGTCAGTTTTATGTTATGCGAATTTAACCGCAACAGCAATAGGCCTAACTCAGGGCAATGGCCCTGCTGTTTGCTCTCTTCATGAGCTCTAGTTTCTCATTCACTAGTTACCAGGGCACTAATTTTATGCCAGGCTATGCCTGGCAGGAAGGATGTAAATATGAAAAGATGACTAGAACAACATCCCAGCTCTCAGGGAATCGGGCACTCTCCTACATAGGTGGGAATGCAAAGAAGCACCACCTCTCTAGAAGCAGTTTGGCTGCATCTATCAAAATCTTCAGTGCATACACCCGACAGCCCAGTAACTCCACTCCTATGACTTTGTCCTAGAGAAATCATGGAAAAAGGAAACAAAGGTCAACGAAAATTCGCAGTCATCGTGGTACTGCTCTAATAGCAAAAAATCAAACAACACAAATGTCCCTTAATATACCAGACATGACTGATTGATTGATTGATTGATTGATTTTGAGGCAGCGTTTCGCTCTTGTTGCCCAGGCTGGAGAGCAATGGAACGATCTCGGCTCACCACAACCTCTGCCTCCCGGGTTCAAGCTATTCTCCTGCCTCAGCCTTCCGAGTAGCTGGGATTACAGGCATGCACCACCACACCTGGCTAATTTTGTATTTTTAGTAGAGACGGGGTTTCTCCATGTTGGTCAGGCTGGCCTCCAACTTCTGACCTCAGGTGATCCACCCACCTCAGCCTCCCAAAGTGCTGGGATTACAGGCATGAGCCACAGCTCCTGGCCCCTTACATGAATTATTTAAAAAGATAACTATATCATAAAAAACTAGGCTGGATGTGGTGTTGCACGCCAGTAATCCCAGCACTTTGGGAGGCTGAAGTGGGCAGATTGCTTGAGTTCAGGAGTTTGAGATGAGCCTGGGCAACATGGCAAAACCCTGTTTCTACTAAAAATACAAAAATTAGCTGGGCATGGTGGCACTTGCTACTTGGGAGGCTGAGGTGGGAGGACTGCTTGAGCCCAGGAGGTTAAGGCTACAGTGAGCCGAGATCATGCCACTGCACTCCAGCCTGGGTAACAGAGCACGACCTTGTCTCAAAAAAAAAAATGAAAATAAAAATAAGGCCGGCATGGTGGCTCATGCCTGTAATCCCAGCACTTTGGGAAGCCAAGGCAGGTGGATCACCTGAGGTCAGGAGTTCGAGACCAGACTGGCCAACATGGTGAAATCCCGTCTCTACTGAAAATACAAAAAATTAGCTGGGGGTGGTGGCAGGCACCTGTAATCCCAGCTACTTGGGAAGCTGAGGCAGGAATATCACTTGAACCTGGGAGGCAGAGGTTGCAGTGAGCCGAGAATGTGCCATCGCACTCCAGTCTGGGCAACAAGAGCAAAACTCCATCTCTAAATAAATAAATAAATAAATAAAAGAAATAAAAATAAAAATTTTGCTGCCTTCAAAAAGAATGAGGTACATCGGAAAAATGACCCAAATTTGTGAAAAAAGCAAATTACAAAACAATAGCATCATCCTAATTGTGTGTGTGTGTGTGTGTGTGTGTGTGTGTGTGTGTGTGTGTCAAAAAAATTCTGGAGGAATACAGTCCAAACTAAGCAATGGTTCCTCTGGAGATGGGGTTTGGGTGAGGAGGAACTGTTATTTTTTGCTCTTATACTTCCGTACTGCATTACTGACAAGACCTTAGAGCTGTATAATTCTGACAAAGCCTTGAAATACGCAGACTTAGATGAAATATAAGTATCTAAGAGAGCCAAAGCGTGCAGAAGCAGTGGAAGCGAAGATGGAAGTTGCAGCGTTTGGGTCAGGGGAGGTCCACTGACTCCCACTAAAATGAAAAGTGGATGGTAGCAAGATTTAAACCAGGAACTCGGGCTGCCTGGTTCTATTTTTTTTTTTGGTTATGGAGTCCTAGACACAATGAAGATAAACAGGCCTCAGTATCTCTGTATGTCACACCAGGATCCCAACTGGCTGGCATCCAGTCTGTGTCCCAGCTGAGGACTTCTCTGGTTCTCTGTCACTTGAGAAACTTCATCCCACTGAGAAGTGGCCCCAACAATTCACCTGGGAAGGCAATCCCAAAATATTGAAAATAACACCGTGAAGTCCTTAGTGAGAAAATGTATCTTATCCCTGGAGATACTTGGAATTGAATATAGAGACAATAAAGTCAGTCAGACCTGCATATTAACATATTTGTGATAAGAGAATTTGTTCAGTTTTTAGGAATTTGTAATGTTTAAGTGAATTTGACATACCAGAGTTGCAAACAGATTAGATTTATGATGCTAATTTAAAATATATTGTTTATTTAGACTTGTGATTTTAAATTGAAATCATATTAGGTTTATAAACAATATTAGAACACTTAAGAGAACTTCAGACTTAACACATTTATGTCTAATTTACTAGATTTGCAGTAATTACTTAAGTACCATGAAGGATTTGTTAATCAGACTGCTAAAAATCTTAATGAAACTGAATATCTTAAATTTCAAAATGCAGCTTAAAATGTTTAAAAGGAGTTAATAACAAAATTTGTAAGTCAGGCCAAACATTAATCAAACCCTCCTTAAAGGTGATTGCAAAAATATGCTGGATTTATAAATAGAGTAAGATTTTTAAGTTGAGCGAAAAACTGGAGGGAGAACTACGGTTTTTAATTTATGAATAATAAAATGAATATTAATTCTAAAACCAAAACGGCCTCTGAATAATCTTTTCTGGGTCCCAAAGTAATCACTTGGGATATCATAAAACTCATATTAACATAGCATTTGCATTATTAATCACAGATATGCTTTACTGTGTAATTTTTATGAAAAAAAATCACCGCCCTCACGTTGCTTCGTGTCTAATAGAGAAACAGTTTCACAAATCAGAAAAATGCAGTGGGTCAACATCATAAAGGGGCAGCTCTGTCTGGTGAAGGTGTCGGTCAGCAAAGGCTTCAGAGACGAGACACACCTAAAGGACTCCCACCCTCCAGCCGTCTGACTGCAGATTTCCTACTGCATGAGGTAACAGCTTTCCCTGTGGTTAAGTTGGATGTACCATTACTTGCAGCTGAGACCATGTAGCAACTGCAGATGGCTACGCGTGCAGGCAGCAGGCATTTCACTTTCTGGGGGAAGTGTTTGCACAGCCCTAATGCAGGGTGCATGTTCCCTGTAGCATAAGCTGATTTGACAACGGGCAGTCTCTAAAGGGTTTTAATCAGGGTGGCAACCCAATCAGATTAATGTTTGGGAAAAGATCGCACTAACAATGTTGTGGAGAAAAATAAGATGAAGATATCCATATATACATGTTTAAAACAACAGCAATGTTTTAGAAGGAAACACACCAAATTGATCACTTCTAGAAAGAAGGCTACGATTGCAGATGGTAGCCAGTGCTTTCCATAAAAATGTATTGGTTTTCATTAAAAAAAAAAAATCTTTTTTTGAGATGAAGTCTCTGTGGCTCAAGCTGGAGTGCAATGGCACGATCTCGGCTCACTGCAACCTCTGCCTCCTGGGTTCAAGCAATTCTTCCGTCTCAGTCTCCCGAGTAGCTGGGATTGCAGACATGCACCACACCCGACTAATTTTTTTGTATTTTTGTAGAGACTAGGTTTCACCATGTCGGCTGGAACTCCTAACCTAAAGTGATCCACCAACCTCGGCCTCCCAAAGTGCTGGGATTACAGGCATGAGCCACTGCACCTGGCCTGGTTTTCATTAAATTTAACAGTTTTCTATTAAAATGTACTAAAATCATTTTTTTTTTACAAATTAAACAGATAAGCCAGCTGTGGTGCCTCATGCCTGTAACCCCAGCACTTTGGGAGGCCAAGTTGGGTGGATCACTTGGGCCCAGGAATTTGAGACCAGCCTGAGTGACATGGTAAAACCCTATCTCTTAAAAAAAAAAAAAAAAAAAAATTAGCTGGATGTGGTGGTGTGTACCTGTGGTCTCAGCTACTCAGGAGGCTGAGATGGGAGGATCATCTGAGCCCAAGAGGTAGAAGTTGCAGTGAGCCGAGATTGTGCCACTGCACTTCAACCTGGGCAACCAAGTATGACCCTGTCTCAATAATGACAACAAGAACGATAACAGATGAGGCTGGGCACAATGGCTCACACTTGTACTTCCAGAACTTTGGGAGGCAAAGGCAGGAGGATCACTTGTGCCTAGGAGTTCGAGACCAGCTCAGGCAACATAGCAGGACCCTGTCTCTACAAAGAAAAAAAATTAGCCAGGCTTAGTGGCATGTAGGTCCCACCTACTCAGGAGGCTGAGGCAGGAGGATCACTTGAGCCCCGGAGGTGAAGGCTGCAGCGAGCTGTGATCACACCACTGCACTCCAGCCTGGGTGATAGAGTGAGACCTTGTCTCAAAAAAACAAAAACAAAAAACCAGATGAAAGACCATACGTTGTTTTGTCTATCCATACAACGTAATGTGATTCTGCCATAGAAACAACATGTGCCACACCACAGATGAACCTTCAAGCACGAGGCTAAGTGAAAGACGCCAGACACAAAGGCCATCAATTGTAGGGATGTGAAATCAGAGAAGCCACAGGAAATGAAGTGTCAGATGCCACAGAGAAGTCAAGTCAGATGAGGATCAGGGTTGGGCAATGTGACCCCCTGGAGGTCACTGGTCACCTGAGGGAGAGCAGTTCCTGTGTCTCCCACTCTAGAACAATCAATATAACTTCTTCCTATACTCCTCTTGCATCTGGACTCACTCGTTGAACTCTTCCTCCCTCCCCACCCACGCACCCAACCAACCAGGCCCAAACAATCTTGTCAGTGAATCTGACTGCTCTCTGCCTCTAGGCCAGGAGTTAAGAAAGGAACCCCATCTAGGATCCTCTATCACGGGCTAGGTACCGTGCTCTAGCGAGCCTCACAACATCCTGCACACTGGTTCTAATGGGTAAGTAATGGTCCCTCCAAACACAGGTCCACCCAGAACCTCAGAATATGACCTTATTTGGACACAGGGCCTTTGCGGATGTAGTTAGTTAAGATGAGGTTATACTGGACAAGGGTGGGTCCCAAATCCAATGTCAGTGTCCTCAAGAAGACACAGATGGGTGCATGGTGGAAATGCCATGGGAAGATAGAGGCAGAGACCGGGGGGATGTGTCCGCAAGCCAAGGACACCAAGGTTCACCAGTAGCCCCAGAAGCGAGGGGAGAGGCCTGGGACAGATTCTCCCTCACAGCCCCCAGAAGCAGCCAGCTCTGCCGACACCTTGGTTTCAGACTTATGGCTCCAGAACTGCAAGACAGTAAATTCCTCTTATTTTAAGCCACGTCATTTGAGGTAATTTGTTACAGTAGCCCAAGGAAAGTAAAAAACAGTAGGTGTCATTATTCTTTTTTCACAAATGGGAAAGTCACTTCTTCTCTGGGCCTCCAAGTCACACAGCAGACCATGGCCAAGCAGGCATGGAAGCCCAAGAGGATGGCAGAGCCCACACTCACACCTTCCTCTTGCCACCTGCTCTCTCATGTCACTCTGAAGTCCCCAGGGCCCCTTCCCCTCTCCCCTTCCAATTCTCCTACCCAGGCAAGCCACCACCAGCCACATTCCCTGTTCTTACTCCCACCCGGCCGGCGCGGCCGGACAAGCATCACCACGTTCCCCCCACCCACCCACCTGCTGCAGGCTTGTGCTTTCTGTCCCCACCAGGCCTGCCCTGAACCCTACAGTTCCTTCCCTTTATTTGGTGGACCTCTACTGCATTCCTATCGATTACACCATGCCACAACCCCACAGTCCAAACTTCCAGCCCCAATCCCAGTGTCCTCGACAGATAAGCCGGCCTTATGCTTGAGAGCTGTCACACAAAGTGGCATGCTCAGCCCCACAGTGTCCCCCAACTGCCTAGGCACCTTCTTGCCCAGCACTACACAAACTATCTGTGGCGAAAGATATTTTTATTCCATTGCGGGCCAATACATATTTTTTTTCTTGAGACAGGGTTTCGCTCTGTCACCCTGGCAAGAGTCCAACAGCACGATCATGGCTCACTGCAGCCTCAAACACCTAAGCTTAAGCCATTCTCCCGCCTCGGCCTCCCATGTAGCTGGGACAACAGGCACGCACCATCACACACGGCTAAATTTTTATTTTTTGTAGAGGCAGAATCTCACTATGTTGCCCAGGCTGCTCTCAGACTCCTGGCCTCAAGTGATCCTCCTGCCTCAGCCTCCCAAAGTGCTGGGAGGTTCCCAAAGTGCTGGGAGGTTCCCAAAGTGCATGAGCCACTGCACCTAGCCCAGATCAAATACTTTTGCAAAATAAAAATATCATAGCAAGAACAAATTGCTATAAAAGTTCCAAAGGCCCCTCTCATTTTCTGTACTTTCTGTTCAGCATAGCCCAGGACCAGCTGACTGATCAGCTCCGCCTGCAAGCCACACTTTGAGCAGCACTGCTCCAGCCCATGGAAATTCCACCATTCCTTGTCTGATGTACTATCAGAAAAGAGACCAGAAAAGCTGAATTTTATGAGTTAGGAAGAAAGGCAATAAAGGATGACAACCTTGATACCAGAGAAAGCCTCCATCTAGTCTGCCTCCAGCCAGGGAAGGAGGAGAGTGAGTTGCAGAAGCAGATACAAGGAGGGTAAGAACCCTGGCCTTCCAGGCCTGGCTGCAGCGCCAGAGAGCCTGTGGCTGTCTACCTCCCGCACCACCTAGCCTGGTTTCTGTGACACTTGATCAAAGCGAGCATGCCTTTTACCCCAGGTTACGAAGGCCACTGTAACTCTTTTCTTAGACACCAGAGTGTGTGTAAAGGCTTGTAGGCTAACGAGAAAAACATCAGATACAGTCCAATAGATGGACACCCTACCAAATCCCTGACCTGTACTCCTCAAAACTGTCAAAGTCATCAAAAACAAGGAAAGTCTGAGAAACTGCCAGAGCCAAGAAGAGCCTAAGGAACAGCACAGCTAAATCAAATGTGGTCTCCTGGATGTTTGTTAATAATAATGTGTCAATATTGGGTCATGAATTATAGCAAATTGATCCTACTAACATAAGATTAACTAATGTGGGAACCTGGGTGTGGGGTATATGGGAATCTTGAGTACTATCTTCCCAATTCTTCTGTAAATCTAAAACTGTTCTAAAAATAAGTCTGTTAATAAAAAAAGAGAGAAAGACTGGGTGTGGTGGCTCACACCCGTAATCCCAGCACTTTGGGAGGCTGAGGCAGGAGGATGGCTTGAGCCCAGGAGTTCAAGGCCAGCCTAGCAAACAACGCTAGACCCCAACTCTACAAAAATATAATAAAATAAATTATTTAAAAAGAGGCAAGGCGAGGTGGCTCATGCTTGCAATCCTAGTGCTTTTAGAGGCCAAGACGGGAGGATCTCTTGAGGCCAGGAGTTCAAGACCCACCAAGGTGACATAGCAAGACCTCATTTCTACAAAAAAACCAGTCAACCAGGTGTGGTTGCATGCACCTGTGGTCCCAGCTACTCAGGAGGCCAAGGCAGGAGACTCGCTTGATCCTGGGAGTTCCTGGCGGCAGTGAGCTATGACTGCGCCACTGCACTCCAGCATGGGCAATGGAGCGAGACCCTGACTGCACGATAAAAGAAAAGACACAATGGTGGGTTGTTAGAATTAGAGAGGGACTGCAGAGAAACAGCAGCTTTGGAAAGCCTCCCAGCATTACCATACCTAAAACCATGGTAGGCAAGCAGATCAAACGTATCCAACGAGAAATGTATGGAACGGAGAGCAGGGATCGACAGGAACACTTGGTAGAGACCATTAAGAACTGCCCAGAAGAGGCAGCCTGACCAGCCACTAGAAAATCTGTCCTTGTACAAGTAATTTTTCTCACTGTAAAGGGCAGATTTGCCATCTGGGTTATGCTTTGAGCTTGTGTGAGCTGGGTTAGTGCAAGTCAGCATGAGGCTGGTCTACTGCGGAACACCAACAAATCCTATTTCTAGGCATTGGCATTACTCATTCTTTGCTTAGTCACAGTGACAGACACTCTACAGAAATTAGGGGAAAAAAGAAGTGAGTACACAAAGCCTACCCTGTGAAGGAGTCCCATATAATGACCAGGCAGTCTGGCCCTTTGTCTGCTGTGGCGATCCACCGCCTGTCTTCACTGACGCAGATGCAGGAGATAATATTGGCGTGGCCCTAGGAAAATGGAGAGGAAACACTCTGAAACATCCAAGATGTGGCCCAGCCTCAGCCACCATCAGCAAAGACTGGGGCCCCACAGACAGATCTGAGCTCCTTTCAACGCTCATCTGGCTGGAAATTCTGTTCCCCCTGGCCTTTCTCCACCTCCTAGTGGGTGACTTTCAAACTTTCTCTCCCTCCAAACACCTGAAGGATAAGCTCCCCACATGAACAGCGGCTCCTGGAGGTCAAGGCATGTAGCAACTCCCAACCCAAGTGGAGGATAAATATCCGGGCCCTCACTTGCCCCCAGCCACGCTGAGTCCCGCTGCCAGCCTCTTCTCTCTAGAGCACTGCTCACTTCAGGGCTCTAAGCAGCTCTGGAGCAAAAAGTTCCTCACTGGTCTCTATACTTCCACTCTTTTTGTTTGAGACAGGGTCTCACTCTGTCACCCAGATTGGAGGGCATTGACACAATCTTGGCTCACTGCAGCCTCGACCTCCTAGGCTCAAGCAATCCTCCCACCTCAGCCTCCCAAATAGCTGGGACTACAGGCACATGCCACCATCCTCAGCTAATTTTTAAATTTTTTTGTAGAGACAAGGGTCTTGCCATGTTTCCCAGGCTGGCCTCGAACTCCTGGACTCAAGCAACCCACCCACCTCGGCCTCCTCTGCCCTGGCCTGTGCTGAAATTACAGGCATGAGCCACCATACGTGGCCTCTGCTTCCGCTCTTATCTTCTTACAATCCTTTCGTGCACACAAGAGAAGAATCTTCTGGAAACACAAATGGCAGCGCTCCCTACTGGGAGATGGCCCCTCTTCCCTCCTTCCTCCTCTTTCACCCTCATTGTGCGCCAGCCACACCACCTTCCTTCCCGGCCCCACACACAAGGCCTGCACATTTGTTGCTCTGTTTGGAATGGTCTTCCCCAGGCTGTCTTTGGCTGGCTCATTCTCACCCTCCAAGTCTCAGAAGAAACAGCACCTCTTCAATCCCTGCCCACCCAAGCTAATGTTAAGTCTTCTCTTACCCTCATTTTTCTCTCTTCGAAGGTTTTCACATCTCCTTTCAAGCACTGGTTATAATTTGTAATCATTTATGTGTTCACTTATTGAATGTCTCTCTCCATACTAGACTGGAAGCTCCATGACAGCAGGGAATACATCTATTTTGTTCATGACTACAGACCTATACTCTGAAACACAGAGGCTGTGATAACTATTTGTGGAACAAATAATGGATGGTTAAGGCCGCTCCCAGCCCTCTGGCCCTAGAGAGGCTGGACTCCTGCCTCCTTCCACTCCAGCACATCTGAGCATCCTGCTCACCCTGACTATCCGAGCCTGCCCACAGCAATCTCTCCCTTCTCTGTCTGCCATCACCACTGTGCTCACTGCCACGCATTCAGTGAAGCTCCAAGGGGAGCTGTCTGTCGATTTCTGCCTCCATATTTCTGGACTTCTAGAGAATGAATTCCTGAAGTTGCACCCAGACATCTTGAGTCCCCGGCATAACACTGAGTATGGACTGGGCCCTTGGTAAATACTTTGTGGTGGTTTTAATCTAGGCATCACTAAGGACGCTCCTGTAGCAATACACATCAACTGAAAGGGTGACATGGAACCATTTGCCAGGTCAACGGGTGGAAAGTCAGACACCAAGGAATAGGATGCTTGGAAAGGTAAATGATGAAAATGAAAGAGGGCCAGGCGCGGTGGCTCACGCCTGTAACCCCAGCATTTTGGGAGGCTGAGGCAGGCAGATCACCTGAGGTCAGAGTTCGAGATCAGCCTGGCTAACATGGAGAAACCCCGTCTCTACTAAAAATACAAAAAAATTAGCCGGACGTTGTGGCGGTCACCTGTAGAGGCTGAGGCAAGAGAATTGCTTAAACCCGGGAGTCAGAGGTTGCAGTGAGCCGAGACTATGCCATTGCACTCCAGCCTGGGCAACAGAGCAGGACTCCAACTCACAAAAAAAAAAAAAAAAAGAAAAGAAAAGAAAAAAGAAAATGAAATGGGTCCCAAATTTCAGGAATGAAGGAAGCTGAGTACTGTGAGGAGGGCAGGCTTGAAAGACAAGCAGGGGAGGCTCAGAGAGGGGTGAAATGAGCAAAGTTGCTGAAAGGAGGGAGGGGTAAAAGGACAACCGACCTACTTAACACTTTCAAGTCAGGAGATGTAGAGTCATCATTTACTAGTACAGTCTTGGGCAAGTCACTGAAATCACTCTGAGCCTCAGTTTCTTCTTCTGTAAAATGGGTATGTTAACACCCACTTCTCGGTACGGTTATAAGATGAAAGCCCTTTGAAAACTAGAGAGATGCCTAAGTGCCTGTGAGGTCTGCATCCCTGCTGAACAGCTGCCCTTTGTGTTACATCTGTGGAGACATGATCTACACTGTCCATGTTTTGCAGAAATATAAAAAATATATATGTTTTAAATTCTTATAACTATAAAATTAGTATCAACTGCTGTTTTGCAAGTTCACTCTGATTAGAAACAGAGAGGCAATAAACAATAACATGTGTTTCTAAAGACAGGATTGGCTTTAGCTGTCATGGAGAGTGAGAAAATACCACAGTGATAGGATGAAGTCAGCCCTTGAGATACAAAACAAAATACCACACATGTGTTAAAGAAAACTCCCCTACCTACAGTTAAGAAAATCCCTGCGGCTAGGTGCGATGGCTTACGCCTGTAATCCCAGCACTGTGGGAGGCCAAGGCAGGTAGATCACGAGGTCGGGAGTTCGAGACAGCCTGGCCAATATGGTGAAACCCCATCTCTACTAAAAATAATTAGCCAGGCATGGTGGCATGCGCCTGTAGTCCCAGCTACTCCAGAGGCTGAGGCAAAAGAATCACTTGAACCTGGGAGGCAGAGGTTGCAGTGAGCCGAGATCCAGCCACTGTACTCCAGCCTGGGTGACAGAGTGAGACTCTGTCTCGAAAGAAGAAAGAAAGAAAAGAGAAAGAAAGAGAGAGAGAGAGAGAGAGAGAGAGAGAGAAAGAAAGAAAGAAAGAAAAGAAAATCCCTGCATACCTGCAGGTGGTACTGATGATTCCTGAACACGTTGTAGATGATGGCAGTGTGAGCGCAAACATACAGAAGAACTCTCTGCTTTTCCTCTCGAATATAGTAAACAGGAAGAGAACTGTTCCATCCAAAAGACCAGGTCAAGGTCTGGAAGACAAGGGCAAAACCAGCAAGACATTACAGCATGTTCAGCCCAGAGCCAGGACTCCAGGAACTTGCTGGAGGATTTCCCATCAACAGTCCAGCGAAGAGGAACCACTCTAAGAAAGTCCTCAACATCATGCCAAAACGTGGATGAACCTTGAAAATGTGATGCTAAGTGAAAGAAGCCAATCACAAAAGGCTGCGTATTATATAATTTCACATATCTGAAAGTCCAGATTCGGCAAATCTGGGAGGTCGAGGTGGGCAGATCACCGGAGGTCAGGAGTTCAAGACCCACCTGGCCAACATGGTGAAACCCCATCTCTACTAAAAATACAAAAATTAGTCAGGTGTGGTGGCAGGCACCTGTAATCCCAGCTACTTGGGACATTGAGGCAGGAGAATCGCTTGAACCTGGGAGACAAAGGTTGTGGTGAGCCAAGATCGCACCATTGCACTCCAGCTTGGGCAATAAGAACGAAACTCTATCTTAAAAAAAAAAGTTACTTCCCATTACGGCTGCTTATAGCCCTTGGCAACCACTGGTCTGCTTTTGTCTCTTCATCCTTTATCCTTCCAGTAGAAGTAGTACATAGGGACCAAACGCCCAGGCTGAATAATCAATTGCCTTTCTTTTTTTTTTGGGATGGAGTCTCGCTGTATTGCCAGGTGGTAGTATAGCGGTGCCATCTCAGCTCACTGCAACCTCCGCCTCCCAGGTTCAAGCGATTCTCCAGCCTCAGCCTCTTGAGTAGCTGGGAAGATAGGTGTGTGCCACCACGCCTGGCTAATTTTTATATTTTTAATAGAGATGTGATTCCACCATGTTGGCCAGACTGATTTAGAACTTCCAACCTCAGGTGATCGACCCACCTCAGCCTCCCACAGTGCTTGGATTACAGGCGTGAGACCGGGCGCCCAGCCTATTTGCCTGTCTTATAAAGTTATGCAATAACTTCATTGTAACTTGTCTACTCTCCATGCTTTTAGAAAGTAAATGGAATTTCATGACTTAGGGGCTCACTGTGTGTCTGGTACTGAACAAAGTCTAGGTCCTGGGAAGTGGAAGAATAGGAAGTTATGTGTATGTATTGTTGAAGACTTTCTTTTCTTTTTTCTTTTTATTTATTTATTTTTTTGAGATGAGTCTCGCTCTGTTGCCCAGGAGACAAAATCTCCTTAGAAGAATTAAAAATTCTGTATTGCCTGGAATAAATCCAAAATTAAAATTTTATGAAATGAAAAATTATAACTACTATAAGTCTGACTATGGCTTTTACTTCAATACCAGTTTATTTATGTACTTGTTTTGTGTTCAAAGTATTTTTTAAAAATTAAGAATAAACCAACTGTGACACATACAGACCATGCAATATTATTCAGCAAGAAAAAAAAAAGAATTATGAAGCCACAAAAAGGTATGGAGGAAAGTCACATGCATGTTGCTAAATGAATGAAGCACTCTGAAAAGGCTGCATATTACATGATTCCAACTCTATGACGTTCTAGAAAAGGCAAAACTGTGGAGACAATAAAAAGATCAGTGGGGCCAGGCACGGTGGCTCACACCTGTAATCCAGCACTTTGGGAGGCTGAGGCAGGTGGATCACCTGAGCTCAAGAGTTCAAGACCAGCCTGGCCAACATGGTGAAACCCCGTCTGTACTAAAAATAGAAAAAATTAGCCAGGCATGGTGGCACTTGTCTGTAATCCCAGCTACTTGGGAGGCTGAGGCAGGAGAATTGCTTGAACCCAGGAGGTAGAGGTTGTAGTGAGCCAAGATCGTGCCTTTGTACTACAGCCTGGGTGACAGAGCGAGACCCTGTCTCAAAAAAAAAAAAAAAAAAGATCAGTGGTTGCCAGGGTTCAGGGGACGAAGAAGGGGACAGATAGGTGAAGGACAGGCGGCTTCATGGCATGAATCTCTTTGTATGATACTAGAATGGTGGGTACATGTCAGGGTACATTTGTCCATGTCCATAAGAAGCACGACACAGAGTGACCCCCAATGTACACTATGGACTTAGGTTAATAATAAGGGACCAGTATTGGTTCATCAGTGATAACAGATGACCACACTCATGCAGGATGTAAATAAAAGGGAACAGCGGGAGAGGAGGGATGTGCAGAGGAATATATGGGTGCCCTGTGTACATTCAGCTCAATTTTTCTATAAACCTAAAACTGCTCAAAAATAAAATCTAGGCTGGGCGCAATGGCTCATGCCTGTAATCCCAGAACGTTAGGAGGCCAAGGTGGGTGGACTGCTTGATCCCAGGAGTTCAAGACCAGCCTGGGCAACATGGTGAAACCCCATCTCTAAAAAATATATAAAAATTAGCCAGGCATGGTGGTGTGCACCTGTAATCCCAGCTACTCAGGAAGCTAAAGCAGGAGGATCGACTGAGCCTAGGAGGCAGAGGTTGCAGTGAACCAAGATCCTGCTGCTGCACTCCAGCCTGGGCAACACAGCAAGATCCTATCCAAAAAAAAAAAAAAGTCTATTAAAAAAATTAACTAGGGCCAAGTAATCAAATGCAGTAGAGTGCTGAAAGTGGTGATTAAGTGATGAGTTGCTAAGAATCAGTGAATTAAATTGGGATATAGAAATAAAATCTGGTAAGTTTCCTTTCTTATCTTTGAACAATACTTATAAAGTTAAATTGCTTCTCCCCAAGACAGACATAGCAGGTAATGTGGCCAGTTTCTCTCTCCCACATTCTTCATTCCTCATCCTCTCCTGTTTCCATCTGCTCATTCCCTATAATTTATATTTATATTTAGATCTCTTATTGTGTGGGTATGAGTGGTAGAATTATGGAATCATAATTGTCTCAAGCTGCAACTTCTAGGAACAGAATTATTTAATATTTGGCTGTTTCTTAAAAGCTGATTTATTCAAATGAAATTGTTCTTTTGGAAACTTGCTAATCCTAAAAGGATCATCTTCCTGGAAATTCATTTTGCCATTTAACGAATTAGTTATAAAAAGAGAACATTCCTAAAAGGACTCCTGTCTTCAGCCATAACAGCTCTTCCCAGGTCACCACGAGGCTGACTTCACTGAGTGGTAACAGAATGACCCTACTCGAGCAGCGTTCACAATTACAGAAATCAAATAGTATTAATCATCGTGTTTTACACCAGTTTTAACATGCATGACAAATGATTACGTAGACAGCCACCACTTATATCAATCTTTTTCTAAAACATATTAATCTGGAAAACAAAACTTTACTGTCAAAACCAGATTTCACTTATTTGATATTCCTAAGATTCCTGCTCATAAATACACGATTTCCTTGTTTCCTGGCTGGAGGTGGAATCCACAGTCATGTCTATTGATAGTGAGCCCTGGGAGCTATTACAGGCCTTAGGACTGAGGCAGGGGACCCCAAACGAAAAGGAGGATGCTGTGGACACGAGAGATGGAGGAGCGTGTTTATTGTAGAACCTTGTGTGCAAGAAATTAGAAGCAACCTAAATGGCCACAGAGAGGGGAAGAGTTACATTTGAAAAGAGGAAGTGGGCTGGGCACAGTGGCTCATGCCTGTAATCCCAGCACTTTGGGAGGCTGAGGTGGGTGGATCACCTGAGGTCAGGAGCTCGAGATCAGCCTGGCTTACATGGTGAAACCCTGTCTCTACAAAAATACAAAAGTTAGCTGGGTGTGGCGGTGCATGCCTGTGATCCCAGCTACTCGGGAGGCTGAGGCAGGAGAATCGCTTGAACCTGGGAGGCAGAGGTTGCGGTGAGCCGAGATCACACAAGTGCACTCCAGCCTGCGCAACAAGAGCGAAATTAAAAAAAACAAAAAAATCAACTAAATGTGAGCCATGTGAGCATGCGCGCAGGCATGAGCACACAGAGAACGTGTTGTATGTGCACAGAAAAAGGTCAGGGGAGATGCAGTCACGGCAAACTGTGGCAGGAAAGTGAGAATTTACTCAGGGAAATGAGATTGGGGTGGGGTGTGTAGAAAGAAGAATCTTTGCCTTCAAACATGTATAAGTTGTCTGCATTTTTTACAAGTAACACTGAATAGTTTTTTTTTTTGTTTTTTGGAGACAGAGTCTCACTCTATTGCCCAAGCTGGAGTGCAATGTTGCAATCTTGGCTCACTGCAACCTCCATCTCCCGGGTTCAAGCAATTCTCCTTCCTCAGCCTCCCAAGTGGCTGGGATTACAGTACCTACCATCATGCCCGGCTAATTTTTGTATTTTTAGTAGAGACAGGGTTTTACCATGTTGGCCAGGCTGGTCTTGAACTCCTGACCTCAGGTGATGCACCCACCTCAGCCTCCCAAAGTGCTGGGATTACAGGTGTGAGCCTTCACATCTGGCAAACACTGAATAGTTTTAATAAAAAGAAAAAATAGAGGCCAGGTACAGTAGCTCACACCTATAATCTCAACACTTTGGGAGGCCAAGGCAGGAGGACTGCTTGAGTTTAGGAGTTCAAGACCAGCATGAGAGACATAGTGAGACCCCATCTCTACAAAAGATTTTTAAAATTAGTCCAGGCGCATGGCTCACACCTGTAATTCCAGCACTTTGGGAGGCCAAGGTGGGTGGATCACAAGGTCAAGAGATCCAGACCATCCTGGCAAACATGGTGAAACCCCATCTCTACTAAAAATACAAAAATTAGCCAGGCGTGGTGGCGCATGCCTATAATCCCAGCTACTCAGGAGGCTGAGGCAGGAGAATTGCTTGAACCCGGGAGGTGGAGGTTGCCGTGAGCCAAGATCACGCCACTGCACTCCAGCCTGGACGACAGAGCGAGGCTCCGTCTCAAAAAAATAAGTAAATAAAATAAAAATAAATAAAATAAAATTAGCTGGGTGTGGTGATACACGCCTGTAGTCCCAGATAGTCAGGAGGCTGAGGTGGGAAGATACATTGAACCCGGGAGGCGGAGGTTGCAGTGAACCGTGATCGCACCGCTGCACTCCAGTCTGGGTGATAGAGTGAGAGCCTGTCTCAAAATAAAGAAAAACAAAAAGAAAAAATAATAAAGGAGAAAGAAAAGGAAACTAAAGGAAAAAGAAAGAATATACATGCAAAAAGCTAGAGAAATTTCAGGAGGCTGAGGTGTGAAGACTGAGTTCTAGTACAGCCTGGGCAACACAGCAGGGCTCTGTCTCTTAAAAACAAAACAAAACAAAAAAAAAAAGAGCCCGGGCGCGGTGGCTCACACCTGTAATCCTAGCACTTCGGGAGGCCGAGGTGGGTGGATCACCTGAGGTCAGGAGTTCAAGACCAGCCTGGCCATCATGGTGAAACCCCATCTTTAAAAAAAAAAAAAAGAAAAGAAAAATAATTAAAAAAAAAAAAAAGGCCTAAAGTAATTTGCAAAGGGAGACAGTCTAGAAAAATTTTGGTTCTGCAATGAGACAAAGGCTAACAAAGACCCAAACCTGGGGAGTGGCTCCTGTCGAGATAACTGGCCCCTGACACAAAGAACCCACCTTCTCCTTAGAGATAGTACCTAATTTATGTTTGCTGGCTAAAAAAGACAAGAGTCTCTGTGGGCCCTAAAGTTCAAGTATTCTTTTCTCAGACTGAACAGTTGCACGTGATGGGAGAGAAGCTGTGACACTGGGCTCATATGAAGCCCAATCTGCAGAAAGGAGGTCTTCAGTGTCTGCATTTCCCTCCAGACGTCTTGCCTCCGTCATCACCACTGCCACACAGTTGCGGACAGTTACTGAGTACACACTGTGTGTTAGGAACTACATTAAGTGTTTGATATCCATTCAGTCACTTCCACATCTTCCAAAGGCATGAATCTACAGGAAGGATGAATCCTAGGAAACAATTTTCAGAAAGTAGCAGATGGAGGAAGAAGGAAAAAACCCCTCCTTTTCCTTCTCTTGGTAAATGATAATATTTTTATTCCTCGCAGATGGTGCCTCCCTGGAATATTTTCAGCAGTGGCAAAGGCAGAGTCCTCTGGACCGCCTGGGGCTTTTCACGGCAGCTTTCACTCCTCCATTACCTTCCACTCTGGGACCCTCTTGGAATGGATGGTTTGGGGGGCATGATATCAAGGCAGAAGAGGTGGGGCAAGAAGGGAAAGGGGTGGAATTGTGGCATAAGGGAAGAATTTTACAACTGAAAGAGAAAAAGGAGAGGAGATTGGAGGGGAGGAGAGATAAGGGAAAGTAGGGGGAAGAAGAGGGAGAGGAAGCTGGGGAGAGGGTGGAATGGAGTTTGAATCTCCCACACAAAATAGTGCCCTATGCAACAGACAAACTATGTCCGGAATTTCCTGCCTGCTGAGCAACACGATTGAACCCAGATGCAGCTCTCAAGTTCACGTTCAGTCACACATGTTCCAGTCGAAGCTCTTAACTTTAAAAGACGCAAGTCTAGGCCGGGTGCAGTGGCTCATGCCTGTAATGCCAGCACTTTCGGAGGCCAAGGCAGGTGGATCACCTGACGTAAGGAGTTCAAGACTAACCTGGCCAACATGGCGAGACCCCCATCTCTACTAAAAACACAAAAATTAGCCAGGCATGGTGGCTCATGCCTATAATCCCAGTTACTCAGGAGGCTGAGGCACAAGAATTGCTTGAACCCAGGAGGCGGAGGCTGCAGTGAGCCAAGATCGTGCCACTGCACTCCAGCCTGGGCGACAGACCAAGACTCCATCTAAAAAAAAAAAAAAAAAAAAAAAAAAAGACACAAGTCTATTATTAGTTTAAAAAGTATCCTTCTGGTGGGTTTTTTTTTCCCCACATGCATAAAATTCCCTATTGCACAATACTCTCAAAGCGCTGGGGGAAGTGTAAAAGCATTCTACTTACCAAAGGATACACTGGAGCACTTTTATCCTTTTGAAACAAAATGTCCTCTGTGGTGGTGGACACCAGTGACTCCCTGGAGATCCCTGCTATGGACTGGGTAGAGGATATGCTCCTTTCTTGTCCCTCCTCTCTCTTTTCTGGCTCCAAGTCCCTTCTTTCTCGTCCCAGTTCATCTTGGGGCCTCTGGTCGGGGTTCTCCTCAAGCTCTCCCGAGGGCTGCCTTTCAGCAAAACTCATCTGTTGTTCCTCAGGACTGATTTGATCCAAATCAAGAAATTCAAGTTCATCTGCTTCTGAATCCTCTGACTGTAAGGAAGGCTTTGACTCGCTACCTCTTTGGGTTGTCTTTAAAAAGAAATAAAAGATCATGATTCCACATACAGTATGTGCTGCTACCTTCACCTTTTATTTCCCTTTTCTATTCCTAATCAGCCAGTCTTAATGTTAGCTTCACCTTGGAATTATGAAATGTTTTTTAAAAGAGGCTGGAACATTTTCACTTAAAAAACAAAACAAGATAGGGTACAATGGCCCAAGCCTGTAATCCCAGCACTTTGGGAGGCCAAGTGGGGAGGATCACTTGAGCCCAGAAGTTCAAGACCAGCCTGGGCAACATAGTGACACCTTATCTCTACCAAAAATAAACAAAATTAGCTGGGCGTGGTGGTGCATGCCTGTAGTTCCAGCTACTCAGGAGGCTGAGGTGGGAGGATCACTTGAGCCTAGGAGGTTGAGGCTGCTCGTGAGAGATCATGGCATTGCACTGCAGCCTAGGTGACAAAGTGAGACCCAGGGAAGGAAGGAGGGATGAGAGGAGGGGAGAAGAGAGAGGAGGGGAGGGGAGAGGAGGGGAGGGGAGAGGAGGAGAGGGGAAGGGAGGGGAGGGGAGGGGAGGGGGAAAAGAAAGGAGAGGAGAGGGAAAAGAGAGGGAGAGGGAGAGGGAAAAAGACAAGGCAAAGGCAAGGAAAGACAAACATGGGTGTGCTCAAGTTTATTCTTGGCCTACCAGCAGACCCACAATGGCAAAATCATTCTTCTAAGTGGCACTAGGGGTCTCCAGAAGGCTGACTACTCACAGAGAGTGACCTATTCTTAGGCCACAGCTGAGTTTTCCTGCTGGGAGCAGTCTGTGGGAAGCCTACATTCCTATTATCATACCGACTCCATTCTGAGAGGAGCATGCTTCAGCTGTGGCACACACCTCCTCCAGAAAGCTTTCCCTGGCCATCTTCCAAAGTGGGTTAAGAGGCCCTGCTTCATCTCCTGTACAACTTTCAGTCACTGCACTCATGGCTCTGCCTCCCTACACACCTTAGAACTCCTTAAAAGAATGGATTATGGCCGGGAGTGGTGGCTCCCAGGACTTTGGGAGGCCAACGCGGGTGCATCTCCTGAGGTCAGGAGTTTGAGACCAGCCTGGCCAACATGGGTGAAACCCTGTCTCCGCTAAAAATACAAAAAAATTAGCCAGGCATGGTGGCAGACGCCTGTAATCTCAGCTATTCAGAAGGCTGAGGCAGGAGAATCGCTTGAACTCAGGAGGCAGAGATTGCAGTGAGCCAAGATTGCACCATTGCACTCCAGCCTGGAAAACAAAAGTGAAACTCCAAAAAAAATAAAAAAAGAATGGATTGTGGCCTGGCTGTGGTGGCTCATGCCTGCAATCCTAGCACTTTGGCAGGCTGAGGTGGGCAGATCACTTGAGGTCATGCGTTTGAGACCAGCCTGGCCATCATGGTAATACCAAAACCCATCTCTACTGAGAATACAAAAAAATAGCCAGGTGCGGTGGCTAATGCCTATAATCTCAGCTACTCAGGAGGCTAAGGCAGGAGAATTGCTTGAACTCAGGAGGTGGAGTTTGCAGTGAGCTGAGATTGTGCCACTGCACTCTAGCCTGGGCAACAGAATGAGACTTTGTCTCAAAAAAAAAAAAAAAATGGGTTGCATTTTATTTGATTTTTGTGTTCCCATAGTCTGGCCTATACTAGGCATTCAGTTAATGATTATGAATAAAGATGACTTACTGGGAAAATTCCTGATGTGATTGACTGGGAATCGGTAATCCGTGTCTCCAAACTGGTCATGGACTTTTTCATTTCTTGGGGCTCCACTGTGGTTTCTTCCTGTATTCCTGAAGCCTCCTCCTCCTGGGCTTCTCCAGCTTTTTCCTCAGTTTCTTCCATGACAATGACAATCTCTTTGTCTTCCTCCCCCTCCTCCTCCTCCCCTTTCTCCTCACCCTTTTTCCTCTCCTCCTCCTGAGACTCTCTCCATGCTAATGTGTCATCTTTCAATTCCTCTTGTGGATTTTCTACTTCTTTATAATTTGGATTAGTTTCCTCCTCTTCTTTCATTTCTGTTTCTCCATTTTTTCCTGTCGATTCTCGGGGCGCTTCCTCTGCATCTGACATCCTTCTCTGTAGAGTTTCCTCTAGAGAGATTTTGACCATAATAACCAGTCAGCCCCTCGGCTTTCCATTTCCATTTCCTAGTATGCTAACCTAATAAATGTGCACAACTGGCTCTGGTCCCTTTCCACAGGAATAAAAAGAATGTCATGTTTCTGGCCAGGCGCGGTGGCTCATGCCTATAATCCCAGCACTTTGGGAGGCCAAGGCCGATGGATCACCTGAGGTCAGGAGTTTGAGACCAGCCTGGCCAACATGATGAAATCTCGTCTCTACTAAAAAATACAAAAATTAGCCGGGTGTGGTGGTGGGCGCCTGTGGAGGCTGAGGCAGGAAGACTGCATGAACCAGGGAGGCAGAGGCTGCAGTGAGCCGAGATTGTGCCATTGCACTCCAGCCTGGGTGACAACAGCAAAACTCCATCTCAAAAAATTAAATTAAAAAGGAATGTCATATTTCTGGCCAGACATGGTGGCTGACATCTGTAATCCTAGTACTTTAGGAGGCTGAGGCAGGAGGATCACTTGAGGTCAGGAGATTGAGACCAGCCTGGCCAACATGGTGAAACCCCATCTCTACTACAAATACAAAAAATTAGCCAGGCATGGTGGCAGGCACCTGTAATCCCAGCTACTCGGGAGGCTGAGGCAGAAGAATTGCTTGAATCTGGGAGGCAGAGGTTGCAGTGAGCAGCGATCACACCACAGCACACCAGCCTGGGTGACAGAGCGAGACTCTGTCTCAAAAAAAAAAAAGAATGTTATATTTGTGGGAAATCTTTTTTTTTTTTTTTTTTTTTGAGACGGTCTCACTGTGTTGCCCAGGCTGGTGTGCAGTGGCACAATCTTGGCTCACTGCAACCTCTGCCTCCCATGTTCAAGCGATTCTCCTGCCTCAGCCTCCCAAGTGGCTGGGATTACAGGCATGTACCAACACACCGGGCTAATTTTTGTATTTTTTCAGTAGAGACAAGGTTTCACCATGTTGGCCAGGCTGATCTTGAACTCCTGACCTCAAGTGATCCACCTGCCTTGGCCTCCCAAAATGCTGGGATTACAGGGATGAGCCATCGCGCCTGGCCAGGAAACCTTAAAGTATATGTATTTGTGGCCCAGATCTTAAAAATATTGATCCAGGGCCTCGCCACTTTCTAGGAATAAAATACTTGGAGGATTCTAACTCTTTTAAAATATATTCATATTCCCACAGGCAGCAAAATGCATAACCCACATATTAACAACAATTCTAGAAACAGGACTGCAAGAAGCAGCAGAGTAGTGTTGCGGTTAAAAGTGTGGGCCTTGCTTTCAGTTGTCCTAGCACTGAATCCCATTTCCACCAGGCACTTGCTCTGTGATGTTGGGCAAGTCACTTCACCCTTCACAGCCCACATTTTCTCATGGGCAAAATAAAAAGAATAATCCTAAATTCTAGGGTTGTTGTAAAGAAGAGCTAACACATATAAAATGTTCAAAACAGTTCTGGCACATGCAGCTTGAAAAAATTGTAGTAATTGTTATTATTTGAGAGAAAACCAACCCGAATGTGCAAAGAAATGAAGTCTGAAAGCCTTCGGACATATCTCTCAGTTATTCCTTATAACAAGAGATTGAACTAGGAAAACAAGGATGGATACTTTATGCCTAAAGAGTTGGATCCAGAACAACAACAACAATCTCCACATTTTCGTTGACATTAGAATAAGATAACTCAACTCTTTGAAAATAAAGTCCCAAAGAGTACAGGGTAGAAAACGTATTTCTATTTCTTAACGTCTTAGCACTAAATGTATCAGCTCCTCAAATTCATCTCTAGAAAAAAAAAAGTAATTAAATAATGAGGCTGGGCACAGTGGCTCACGCCTGTTATCCCAGCACTTTGGGAGGCCGAGGTGGGCGGATCACGAGGTCAAGAGATGGAGACCATCCTGGCCAACAGAGTGAAACCCCGTCTCTACTAAAAATACAAAAATTAGCTGGGCGTGGTGATGCCACCTGTAGTCCCAGCTACTCGGGAGGCTGAGGCAGGAGGATCATTTGAATCTGGGAGGCGGACGTTGCAGTGAGCCGAGATCGCACCACTGCACTCCAGCCTGGCGACAGAGCAAGACTGTCTCAAAAATAAATAAGTAAATAAAAATAACAATAATAATAATGAATGCATGAGTTTGAGGCTCTGAGAAGTGACTTACTCAAGATGACACTGCTAGTAAGGAAGAGAGTTCTCTGGCACCTAGTTTCTCTAGCTGAAAAATTACTGCTGTGATTCAAGTCGAGGACTCTCACCACCAGCCTCTTCTGACTGAGCCCAACTTCGCCGGCGCATCTGGAAGGCCAGTTTCGAGCCGCAAGGGTTTGGGGCAGGGGTGCCAGGTGCGTGGCTCCGCAGGGGGATTAAAGCCCAGGTGCGGCCTCTGCCTCCAACTCAGGTCTTCTGGGGCCGCCCCAGGCCCCACAAGGCCCGGGTCAGGTGAGCGCCCCCCAAGAGGCGCCAGACCCCGCCAGGCCGGGGACCCCTGCCAAGGCCCCGTGGCCTCCGCCCCAGACTTACAGAGAGAACCCACCCCAGTCCTCAAAAGGCCAGAGTCGTCCCGCTGCCTGGACCCCTCAGCCACCTCCCGGGCCTCCTTCCAGCAGCCGCCACCTTCTCCACCAGCTCCCTAGTTCTGGTTGCCACCCAAGCTCCGTCCCCATGGAAACCGCCGCCGCCGGAAGCGACAGGCCCGAAAGCGACAGGGCGGCGTGGCGGTCACGTGACCAGGAAGCGGTGGCGAGCGTGGCCGGCGCGCCCCCTGCCGGTTGCTGGCGGCATCGGCTTTCCTCGCTTTCCTTCTCCCGCTCTCTCGACCCCCATTTTCCCATGGTCCCGTCCCCGCTGCAGTGGCCAATACTGCCAATTTTTACTTTCCGCAGCCTTGGCAAGATGGGGTGGAGAAGTATGAACTCGGATACAATACTCTTTTTTCCAAAAGCAAACAGAATTTCCAGGTCTCATGGATGCAGCACAAAACTGTCCTGCCTGCGTCCTCACCGGGCACCGCGTGTTGCAGACAGTCCCAGCTGGTGGAGGCAGATATGACATAGGGTGCAATCGTTTCCAGTTCTCAGCACAGAGCGTTTCTGCAAAACCAGTCTGGCTAAATCTATTAGGATCATTTCGCGTCAAAGTGACTCTCCACTAGAATCTTACGGAAGATGGTAACGGGTTTCCACTGGGAACCCTGAGGGAAACAAGCCAGAGCCACTGAGGCAGAAGGCCCTTTGCTGCTGTTCTTTTAGGAGAATGTGAATAATTCTCCCCGCCCCCACTGCCATGCCCCAGTGATGGTAATTTGATTAATATGCATACTTCTCAAAATAAAAAAGGATAAACTGAGGCAAGCTGTATTTATTATAGTCTGAGATTTATAAACAGAGACTGGAAAATACTTGGAATTAGAACATGCAATTTAAACAGCAAACATTGGTAAACACAGCATGTCTGTGGCTACCAGAGGGGAATACATGTGTGGCTGTTGGGTCAAATACAGTTTGAGGGAATTTGCCCAATAGGAGGGCTTTGGAATTGAGCATGAGAACCCGTGGCTGGAAGCACACAGCAATACTGATCCCATCAAGGCGAGCTGGTATCTGTATCCAATCGCAGCAAAACCAGTCCCAAAGAACACAGGGTTACCTGGCAGAACTGCCGAAACAAAAAGTGGTGTGCAAGAACTGGGGAAATAAACACTGTGATATTATGGAGAAGAGGAAATTCAAAGCATCGGCAGGAATCACTGGGACTCATATTACCATCCTAAAAGAGACAAGGCTGGGCGCGGCAACTCACGTCTGTAATCCCAGCACTTTGGGAGCCCAGGGTGGGTGGATTGCCTGAGGTCTGGAGTTCGAGACCAGCCTGGCCAACATGGTAAAACCCCGTCTCTACTAAAAGTACAAAAAAATTAGCCTGGCTTGCTGGCGGCCACCTGTAATCCCAGCTACTCGGAGGCTGAGGCAGAAGAATCCCTTGAACTGGGGGCAAAGGTTGCAGTGAGCTGAGATCGTGCCACTGCATTCCAGCCTGGGCAACAAAAGCGAAACTCAGTCTCAAAAAAAAAAAAAAGACAAAAAGGGAGGAAGAATAAGCATTTTCAAGAAGTCTGATCTGTCAGCACTACCCATTCCTATTCACACCTCAGCAGTTTACAAATTAGTACTGATCTCAGGGCATAGCTGGGAAGTTCAATTATAAAAAGTCAAACTAGAAGTGGGCTGAGCGCAGTGGCTCATGCCTGTGATCCCAACGCTTTAGGAGGCCAAAGCAGGAGGCTTGCTTGAGCCTGGGAGTTTGAGACCAACCTGATCAACACAGGGAGACCCTGTCTCTACAAAAAATAAATTAGCTATGCATGGTGGCACACACCTGTGGTCCCAGATACATGGGTGGCTGAGGCAATGCCCAGGTGGTCGAGGCTTCAGTGATCATTGATCATAGCACTGCACTCCAGCCTGGGTGACAAAGCAAGACCCTGTCTCCAAAAAACAAAAACACAGAAAAACGTAGAGGCTTTTATTTATTACCAAAGTGAAAGGAGCTTGCTGCCCTCTGGTGGGATCCTAAAGAGGAAGCTGACACGACACCACACTGGACTACCTCCAGGCTTTCCCATTCTCTGAAGGGAGCTCCTGTGGTCCAAACGGCCCAGCCGCTGAGGAAGCACAGAACTACTTAGCAATTTCAGAATCCACAGCAGCAAGCCCTCAGTGCAAAGAAATGTGTTGGTCAAATCCTGACTTCGCACTTGCTGGCTTGTTTTGCCCAACTTTCTATGAAGCTGTTCTGACCCCATCCGAGCTTTGGTTTAGGGAGTTCAAAAGAAATTCAGTTGGGGTGACAACAGGGTCATATCAGCACTGTAAAACTCTGTTTATTAAAAATAATGATAATAATCACATCAGCATCTGCCAGAATAACTGCCGCCCACTTGCCCACAATCTGGAGAACTC
Source organism: Cacajao melanocephalus (assembly GCA_963573385.1). NCBI lineage: Eukaryota > Metazoa > Chordata > Mammalia > Primates > Pitheciidae > Cacajao > Cacajao melanocephalus. The sequence goes on along the minus strand of CAUYLG010041322.1, from coordinate 50,679 downwards.
CCATTTAGGGCCATGGCCTAATTTGCAAAAGACGCCAAGCACAAGTGTTTAAGAATGCCTTAATCCAGAGAGGTGACACTGGTGGGCCACAGCACTGCCAGCGTCCAGAAGTTCAGGCTACAAGCCTCTTCCAGATCCTTATGCTTCAGGGAGAGAAGACAACGAGGAAATCCCTAGACCCAAGTCCAGAGCAAGGGAAGATGCCTTCCATAACTGTTCCCAAGGACAATCATCTTTGCAGAGGAATAATGTTGCAGCTGGAAGAGAGAAGAAAAGGAATGGCATAAGTTTGGAGGCTCCCTTTAGGAAGGTCAGAGGCCAAGCCCTTCTAACCTTTTCACCCATGTTTTCATTCTTTTAATTTAAAGTAAGCCAAGCGTGGTGGCTCACGCCTGTAATCCCAGCACTTTGGGAGGCCTGGGTGGGTGGATCACGAGGTCAGGAGATTGAGATCATCCTGGCCAGCATGGTGAAAACCTGTCTCTACTAAAATACAAAGAATTAGCTGGGCGTGGTGGCGCGTGCCTGTAGTCCCAGCTACTTGGGAGGCTGAGGCAGGGGAATCGCTTGAACCCAGGAGGCAGAGGCTGCAGTGAGCCGAGATCATGCCACTGCACTCCAGCCTGTCGACAGAGTAAGAATCTGTCTGAAAAAAAAAAAAAAAATAGCAAATGCCCAGTTCCTCAATGAACTAGAGAGACTCCCAGGACAGACGGGACAGACGCTGGGGCTCCCTCTGCTTCTACAGCTGTAGTCTGGTTCCTAGCATGAGGATTCATCTGCAGTTTCCATGCTAACTGGGGATTCCCATTACTCCCCAATGTCTCCCCAACCTTCCCCTCCAGCTTCATGCTTAACAAACACTCAACTGATGCCCCAGTGAGAATGAGCAGAAACAGATACTTTACCCCAGCAGTCCTTTTCCTGCCCAGCGTGTGGGAACAAGTCTAAGCTGTTGTTTCTCCCCGCTGCGGATCACCGTCACATTCAGGGGCTTCTGAAAGGAAAATAAGCTCGTTTCATGTTCAGCCCCGTTCATACTCAGAGATGCAGGCTAAAATGCTGAGACCCCGTGTTTTGCCTATGAAATTGGTAAAGATTTTTATTTTCAGCATAATCCTGTGGTTGGCGAGAGGGTGGGGAATGTGGTGCTGTACTCGCGGGGCAGCCAGGTGTTGACATCGGTACCATCTTCCTCGAAAAACACGTGTCCCTCCACCAACAGTCTGTAAAAGGTACATCCAAGGTACATATACACAATTACAAGACGACATGCAAATGAAGTGCTCGTTCCAGGGCAACGTGGAGACTCAAAACTGAAAACACCAGAAATGTCCATCAATAGGTATTGTTCAAATATAGTAAGAGAAGAAGCGTTTTAGTCAAAACAAAACAAAAACCCCAGCAACGTGTGAACCTATTTGATAATTTTTTTTTCTTTTTTTTTTTTGAGACAGAGTCTCGCTCTGTCACCCAGGCTGGTGGGTTCAAGCGATTCAGAGTTTCACTATGTTGGCCAGGCTGGTCTCAGAACTCCTGACCTCAGGTGATAGACCCACTTCGGCCTCCCAAAGTGTTGGGATTATAGGCGTGAGCCACCGTGCCCAGCTGATAATATTTTCTATAAGGACACCTATGTTGCTTTGTGCATGTGAAGTTTTCTGGAACAACATGCAAAAACCTGTTCAGAGTGGTTACTTCCAGAGAGGACTAGTCCTTTTGAATAAGAGGAAGATGTTCACTTTTATATATTTCCATATTGTCAATTTTTTAACCAAGTGTATGTATTACTTTATTTTTCTGAGAGTCTTGCTCTGCTGCCCAGGCTGGTGTGCAGTGGTGCAATCTCAGCTCACTGCAACCTCAGCCTCCCAGGTTCAAGCAATTCTCATGCCTCAGCCTTCTCAGTAATTACAGATATGCACCACCATGTCCAGCTAATTTTTTTTGTATATTTAGTAGAGACAAGGCTTCACCATATTGGCTGGCCTGGTCTCTAACTACTGGGCTCAAATGATCTGCCCACCTCAGCCTCCCAAAATGCTGGGATTTCAGGCATGCGCCACCATGCCCCGTAGGTATGTATGACTTACTTTCTTTTTTTTTTTTTGACATGGGGGTCTCTGTTGCCCAGTCTGGAGTACAGTGGCACAATTTTGGCTCACTGCAACCTCCACCTCCCAGTTTCAAGCGATTCTCCTGCCTCAGCCTCCTGAGTAGCTGGGATTACAGGTGCACGCCACCATGCCCAGATAATTTTTGTATTTTTAGTAGAGATGGGGTTTCACCATGTTGGCCGGGCTGGTCTTGAACTTCTGACCTCAGGTGATCCACCCAGCTTGGCCTCCCAGAGGGCAGGGATTACAGGTATGAGCCACTGCACCCAGCCTATATCTATTACTTTAATTTAAAAAATTAAAATTAAAGTGGGGAGAGTACATACCAAAGAAAATTACAAATTAAAATACCATGTCTGGGTGCGGTGGCTCACACCAGTAATCCCAGCACTTTGGGAGGCAGGAAGATCACTTGAGCCCAGGAGTTCAAGACCAGCCTGGGCATGGTGAAACCCTGACTCTACATAAAGTGCAAAAATTAGCCAGGCATGGTGGTGTGTACCTGTAGTCCCAGCTATTCAGTGGAGCTGAGGCAGGAGGCTCTCTGGGAGGTTGAGGCTGCGGTGAGCTATGATCACACCACTGCACTCCAGCCTGGGTAACAGAGTGAGACCCTGTCTCAAAAAAATAAAGATAAATAAATAAAACAAGATGTCATCAAAAATCTAAAACTTTTGGCCAGGCACGGTGGCTCACACCTGTAATCCCAGCACTTTGGGAGGCTGAGGCAGGTGGATCATCTGAGGTCAAGAGTTTGATACCAGCCTGACCAACATGGTGAAACCCCATCTCTACTAAAAAGACAAATAATAAACCGGGTGTAGTGGCAGATGCCTGTAACCCCAGCTTCTTGGGAGGCTGAGACAGGAGAATCATTTGAACCCGGGGGAGGCAGAGGTTGCAGTGAGCCAAGATCGCACCATTGCACTCCAGCCTGGGCAGCGAGAGCAAAACTCCATCTCAAAAACAAAATAAACAAAAACAAAACTAAAACTTTTATGTATCAAATGACACTATTAACAGAGTGGAAAGGCAACCCACATGACAGGAGAAAATACATACATGTTGGGTACGGTGGCTCACACATGTAATCTCAGCACTTTCAGAGGCCCAGGCAGGAGGACTGCTTCTGCCCAAAAGCTCAAGACCAGTGGGCAACACAGGGAGATCTCATCTTTAAAAAAATAATTTGGTTTTAATTAGCCAGGTTTGATGTTGCACGCCTATAGTCCCAGCTACTTGGGAATCTGAGGTGGGAAAATCACTTGAGCCCAGGAACTCAAGGCTGCAATAAGCCACTAATATGCTACTGCACTCCAGCCTGGGTGACAGAGCGACATTCTGACTCAAAACAAGAAAAAAAAGGAAAGAAAATACATGCAAATCATATATATAATAAGGATTTAATATCCAGAACATATAAATAACTCCTATACCTCAACATCAACAAAAAATCTGATTAGAAAATGAGCAAAGGAGTTGAACATTTTTTTTTTTGAGACAGGGTTTCCCTCCTGTCACCGAGGCTAGAGTGCAGTGACATGATCTTGGCTCACTGCAACCTCTGTCTCCTCAGCTAAAGAGATTCTCCTGCCTCAGCCTCCTGGGTAGCTGGGACTATAGGCACAAGCCTCCACAAGAGGTAATTTTTGTATTTTTTTTCTAGAGACAGGGTTTCGCCATAATCCCCAGGCTGGTCTTGAACTCCTGAGCTTGAGTGATCCACCTGCCTTGGCCTCCGAAAGCACTGGGATTACAGGAGAGAGCCACACCACGTGACCTGAATAGACATTTCTTCAAAGAAGATATACCTATGATCAAAAAGCACAGGAAAAGATGCTCCGTGTCACTAATCATTAGAGAAATGAGAATCAAAACCACAGTGGGATTCTACCACACCCCAATTATCAAAAAAAAAAAAAAAAAACAAGGCTGGGTGCGGTGGTGCATGCCTGTAATCACAGCATTTTGGGAGGCCAAGGTGGGCAGATCATGAGGTCAAGAGATCGAGACCATCCTAGCCAACATGGTGAAATCCCATCTCTACTAAAATAACAAAAATAGCTAGTGGTAGCGTGTGTCTGTAGTCCCAGCTACTTGGGAGGCTGAGGCAAAAGAACTGTTTCAACCCAGGAGGTGAAGGTTGCAGTGAGCTGAGATTGTGCCACTGCACTCCAGCCTGGCTGACAAAGCGAGGCTCCCTCTCAAAAAAAAAAAAAAAGTTCATATATTAAAGTTAAAAAAGTTTTTAGAAACCTTATATGTAGAATGACCACATGATGCAGCGATTAAATTTCTGGGTGTATATGCAAAGAAATGAAAGCAGGATTTGAACAGATATTGGTACAACCATGTTCACAGCATTATTCACAACAAAAAGGTGGAAGCAATCCTGTGTCCATGGACTAATGAATGGACAAAAATAATGTGGTATACACATACAGTGGAATATTATACAGCCTTTAAAAGGAAGGAAATTCTGACACATGCTGTAACATGAATGAACCTTGAGGACATTATGCTAACTGAAATAAGCCAGATAAAAATGATACAATATCCTGTAATCCCAGCACTTTGGGAGGCTGAGGCAGGCAGATTACCTGAGGTAAGGAGTTCAAGACCAGCCTGACTAACATGGCAAAACCCTATCTCTACTAAAATACAAAACTTAGCCGGGCCTTGTGGCATGTGCCTATAGTCCCAGCTACTAAGGGAGGCTGAGGCAGGAGAATGCCTCAAACCTGGGAGGCAGAGGTTGCAGTGAGCTGAGATCACGCCACTGCACTCCAGCCTGGGCAACAGAGCAAGATACCATCTCAAAACAAAACAAAACAAAAAACAAAAAACACTCTGCAGTATGTAAGATTTCACCTAGATGGGGTCCCTGGAGTAGTCAAATTCATGGAAAAAGAAAGTAGAATGGTGGGTGTCTGGGGCTGGGAAAGTGGAATGGAGAGTTACTGTTTAATAGGGACTGGGTTTGTTTAGGAGGGTGAAAAAATTCTGGAGATGGGTAGGGTGATGTTTGTAAAACAATGTGAATGTACTTAATGCTACTGAAGTGTAGATTTTTTTAACGGTTAAAATGGTAATTTTTTTTTTTTAGACAAAGTTTAGCTCTTGTCACCCAGGCCGGAGTACAGTGGCACGATCTCAGCTCACTGCAACCTCTGCCTCCCGGGTTTGTTCAAGCAATTCTCCTGCCTTAGTCTCTTAAGTAACTGGGATTACAGGCTCGTGCCACCACACCTGGCTAATTTTTGTATTTTTAGTAGAGACAGGGTTTCACTATGTTGGCCGGGCTGGTCTCAAACTCCTGGAATTACAGGTGTGAGCCACAGCGCCCAGCTTAAAATAACAATTTTTGTATGTTATATGTATATATTTACCACAAAAAAAAAAATCAGGTCTATCAATGGAATCTCTAAATCTAAGAAAATAAAGCATAAAGAAAAAACCCCAGCAAAATGCCATTTCCAGCCGGGTGTGGTGGCTCACACCTGTAATCCTAGCACTTTGGGAGGCTAAGGCAGGTGGATCACCTGAGGTCAGGTGTTCAAGACCAGTCTAGACAACAATGGTAAAACCCCATCTCTACTAAAAATACAAAAATTAGCTGGAGGTGGTGGCACATACCTATAGTCCCAGATATTCTGGAGGCTAAGGCTGGAGATTCGCTTGAACCTAGGAGATGGAGGTTGTAGTGAGCTGTTATAATGCCACTGCACTCCTGCCTGGGCGACTGAGCTATACTCCATCTAAAAAAAAAAAAAAAAAAAAGTCATTTCCTACCAGATTGTCAAAGAATAACTATGTTATTGCAAAGCATAGTAGGGAGAGCTAGAAAAAGACACACTCACGGGTACTACTTGAGAGAATGTGCACTGGCACAGCTTCTGGGAGGACTCCTTGACAAGATCCATGAAGGGTAAATGTGCACTGCCTTCAACTCAGTAATGACACGTCTAGCAATACGGCAGACATTCTCCCACAGGCCAGGACACTCACTACACCATTGTTTGTAATGGCCAAACACTGGAAACAACCTAAATGTCCAATATGGGAGGCTGGCTAAGTAAAAGAGGTGAACCGACCAATGGATATGGTGGGATCCTTCAAAAGAACGAAGATAAACATGTGCTGACATGGAATTCCCTTTGAAGTGGGCAGAAATCCAGAGCAACATGTACAGTAGGCCTTTTCCGTGTAATCTTTGTTGAGATGCAATCACAGCCAGGCATGGTGGCTCACGCTTAATAATCCCAATGCTTTGAGGGGCTCAGGCAGGAGGCTTACTTGAGCCAAGGAGTTCTAGGCCGTCCTGGGCAACATAGCGAGACCGTCTCTTCAAAAAATGAAAAAAAATTAGGCGGGCGTGGTGGTACATACCTGTCGTCCCAGCTACTTGGGAGGCCAAGGCAGGAGGATTGCTCAAGCCCTGGAGTTTGAGGCTGCAATGAGCTAAGATTGCACCACTGCACTCCAGCCTGGGCAGAAAAGCAAGAGACCCTGTCCTTTAAAAAAGAAAAGGAGTGGCTGTAGACACACGTATCCATGCCCAGAAACTGTGTGAGGGGCACACTCGTGTGCTTCCAGTTCTGTAAATGACACCCCTGGGCAGGCTGGAAACCTGGTGGCCTCCTTGACCCACTCCATCAGGTTAAGGGCCATGGATTTTACATCCTAAACTTCTCTCTGATAGGCCCCTTCCTCTACCCCATTTGTCACAGCCACCATCCTCTCATGACTGGCTGCTAAAGCTGTGACCCTCCAATCTGGTCCCTACCTAACATCCAGAGAAAGCACCTTACACATGTCACACTCCGATCTGGAACTATGCGGTGGCTCCCTTCAGCATCTCAGGAAAAAACACCACAATCTTTACTAAGGACCACAGGCCTGACCTTACACCTCCCAGCCTCGCCTCCTCCCCTTCTCTCCACTCTGCTCTGGGCTCCAACCTCCTTTGAGGTCTTTGATCCTCCCACCCCAGGGCCTATGAACCTGCTTTGAAGGCTTTTCTCCCTGCCAGCTTCCCCCCAACCAGAGGAACTTCTATACACATCTGAAGGTCACATCCTGAGAAACACGCCTTCAATCCCAAACTAAATCAGGGCCCCATGATTTACTCTCTGAGCTTTTTAACACTCTTCCTTCATAACACTTAGCAGTGCGTATCATTATGCAGCTGTGATATCTGACGAATGCCTGTCTCCCCCACCAAAGTACTCCCAAGGCAAGGCCCCTGTTTGCTTCCTTCCCCGTTACAGCCCCAGTACCTAGCACAGGACCCAGTATGTTCAGCCGAAGGCACTAAGGAAGGGAGAGACACAGGACTTTTTAAAAAATTGTTTAGGGGGAGGGGGTGTTTCCAGTGACGACCAGAAGTCCTGCAAGACAAATTCTTAAAGAGCTGTAACACTAGAACTTTTATTTGTAAATAAAATTGCACTATGTGATTTTTTTAAAAGGATAAATATGCATTTTATTTATTTGAGACAAGGTATCACTCTCTTACCTAGGCTGGAGTGCAGTGACATGACCTTGGCTCACTGCACCCTTGAACTCCTGGGCTCAACTGATCATCTCGTCTCAGCCTCCAGAGCACCCGGGGCTATAGGCACATGCCACCATGCCTGGCTAATATTTTAAAAAATATTTTTGGGCCGGGTACAGTGGCTCATGCCTGTAATCCCAGCACTTCAGGAGGCCAAGGCAAGCAGATCACCTGAGGTCAGGAGATAGATACCAGCCTGGCCAACATGGTGAAAACCCGTCTCTACTAAAAATACAAAAATTAGTTGGGCATGGAGGCAGGTGCCTGTAATCCCAGCTACTGGGGAGGCTGAGGCAGGAGAATGGCTTGGACCCAGGAGGCAGAGTTTGCAGTGAGCCGAGATCACGCCATTGCACTCCAGCCTGGGCAATAAAAGCAAGACTTTGTCTCCAAAAAAAAAAAAAAAAAAAAAAAACATTTTGGAGAGACAGTCTCACAATATTGCCCAGGCTGGTCTCAACCTCCTGGCCTCAAGTGATCCTCCTGCCTTGGAGTCCCAAACTGTTGGGACTACAGGTGTGAACCACTGCAACCAGCCTATTTTATCATTGTGACATAATTCACATACAATGAAATTCACCAATTTAAAGTATACAACTAAGCAGGTTTTAGTATATTCAGAGTTCAGTATATTCAATATATTCAGTATAAACAATCACCAGTCTAATTCTGGATTATTTTCATCACCCAAAAAGAAACCCCTTATCCATCAGCAGTCACTTACATTTTTAAAATATTTTTTCCTCTTGAAAATAAATGCATTTGTTCTAGAAATCCCACCTGTAGAAAGTTTGAGCAGTGGCTCACGAATATAATCCCAGCACTCTGGGAGGCTGAGGTGGGTGGATTACCTGAAGTCAGGAGTTCAAGACCAGCCTGGCCAATAACATGGTGAAACCCCATCTCTACAAAAATACAAAAACTAGCCAGGCATGATGGCAGTTTCCTGTAACCCCAGCTACTCTGGAGGCTGAGGCGAGAGAGTCACTGGAACCCAGGAGGCAGCGGCAGCAGTAAGCCAAGATCGAGCCATTGCACTACAGCCTAGCAACAAGAGCGAGACTCCATCTCAAAAAAAGAAAGTTTGCTAAAGAAATAAGGATGTATGGGCAGGGCGCGGTGGCTCATGCCTGTAATCCCAGCACTCTGGGAGGCCAAGGCAGGCAGATCACAAGGTCAAGAGATGGAGACCAGCTTGGCCAATACGGCGAAACCTGGTGACTACTAAAAATACAGAAAATAGCTGGGCATGGTGGTGCATGCCAGTAGTCCCAGCTACTCGGGAGGCTGAGGCAGGAGAATCACTTGAACCCAGGAGAGAGAGGTTGCAGTGAGCCAAGATCGCGCCATTGCACTCCAGCCTGGGCCACAGAGCAAGACTCCGTCTCAAAAAAAAAAAAAAAAAGAAATAGAGATGTATCTAAAAGAGCGTTAATCTCCATAAAATTGCAAACTACCTGAAGGTCTCCCATTGAATGCCATGAGGTTTTTTTGACTCACAAAAGAGATAACGAAACTGGATCCTTGATTCTCCAGCTAAACTCAGGTCCCCTGAGGGGATGAGGCTGAAGCCATGCAGGCCCTTCTCATAGCATGCAACCTCCTCCACCCCCTAGCCCACTGAGCAGCAGCTCAGCCTTCTCTACCCTTCAGCCCACTGTGGCAGCTCAGCTTTTATCCAGTGACGTCTTGGAATTCCCCGTGAAATTTCACATGAAGAAAAGGTTCATTTTGCTTAAAACTGAATGACTACCTTTATAAAGAAGGATTTACAGGCCTACAAAGAAGATAGAATACATTTAACTGGAAAAGACAAATTAAAAACCAGCAGCTTTTCTCAGAATGATGAAAAACTGGAAACAACCTAAATGTCCCTCACTGGTAAGTGGATAAATAATCTGTGGTCCAATCTAAACCTTGGAGTACTAATTAGGAATCAAAAACAACGAATTAGGCCAGGCACTGTGGCTCATACCTCTAATCCCAACACTTTGAGAGGCCAAGGCGGGTGGATCACCTGAGGTCAGTTGGTCAGACTGGCCAACATGGTGAATCCTATCACTACTAAAAATACAAAATTAGCCAGGCACCTGCAATCCCAGCTACTCAGGAGGCTAAGGCAGGAGAATCACTTGAACCTGGAGTCAGAGGTTGCAGTGAGCTGAGATTGCACCACTGCACTCCAGTCTGGACAACAGAGCAAGACTCCATCTCAAAAAAAGGGAATGAATCACAGATCCACACAACAGACAGAAGAGTCTCAGAATCCACTCTGCTAAGTGAAGGACATCAGACTCAAAAGGCAACATATCGTGTGGTTTCTCTCTCTATGACATTCTGGAAGTTGGGGAAAAGGGGTTAAATACAAAGAGGCCTGAGGCAATTTTATGGGGTAATGGAATGTTCTCCACCTTCATCATGGTGATGACATACTACATAAATTTGTGAAAACTCACAGGAATGGCTGGGCGCAATAGCTCACTCCTGTAATCCCAGCACTCTGGGAGGCAGAGGTAGGTGGATCACCTAAGGTCAGGAGTTTGAGACCAGCCTGGCCAACGAGGTAAAACCCTGTCTCTACTAAAAATACAAAAAAAATTAGCCAGGCCTGGCCGGGTGTGGTGGCTCATGCCTATAATCCCAGGACTTTGGGAGGCTGAGGCAGGCAGATCATGAGGTCAGGAGTTCAAGAACAGACTGGCCAACTAATTTTTGTATTTTTTAGTAGAGAAACCCCATCTCTACTAAAAAATACAAAAATTAGCTGGGTATGGTGGCTCATGCCTGTAATCCCAGCTACTTGGGAGGCTGAGGTAGGAGAATTACTTGAACTGGGACCTGAGAGGCAGAGGTTGCAGTGAGCCCGATAGTGCCACTGCACTCCAGCCTGGGCTACAGAGCAAGACTCTATCTCAAAAAAAAAAAAAATTAGCCAGGCTTGGTGCTGGGCGCCTATAATCCCAACTACTTGGGAGGATGAGGCTGGAGAATCACTTGAACCTGGGAAGCAGAGGATGCAGTGAGCCGAGATGGCGCCGTTGCACTCCAGCCTGGGTGACAAGAGTGAAACTCCATCTCAAAAAAAAATTAATTAATTTTAAAAAAACAGAAAACTCATGACACTGTACACTGAAAAAGGTGGATCTTGGTGTAGGTAAATTACACCTTAATAAAATCAAGCAGCAGCTCTGCGTGCGGGTCCATGAGCTGACTTTCTGGAAGACACATGGCTGGAAAGCGGCTGCCTCAGGAGGAGAGGTGATGAAAACGTTGTAAAATTGTGATGGTCGCACAGTTCTGTGACTACACTAAAAACTACTTTAAAGGGGTGAACTGTGTAGTATGGGAATTAATCTCAATAAAACTGTTGTAAAAATAATAAAAATACGCCAGGCACAGCGGCTCACACCTGTAGTCCCAGCACTTTGGGAGGCCAAGGTGGTTGAATCAGTGGAGGCAAGGAGTTCGAGACCAGCCTGGCCAACATGGCAAAACCCCATCTCTACTAAAAATACAAACATTAGGCAGGCATGGTGGCGGGCACCTGTAGTCCCAGCTACTCAGGAGGCTAAGACAGGAAAATCACTTGAACCAGGAGGTGGAGGTTGCAGTGAACTAAAATTGCACCACTGCACTCCAGCCTGGGTGACAGAGTGACACTCTGTCTCAAATCATAATAATAATAAATTTCCGACGGACTAAAGGAAAAATAAAAATAAAATAATAAAATAATTAAAAAGAATTTCTTTAAGCAGACACAAAATGCAAGAGCCATAAGCAAAAAAACTGATAAATTTCACAAAATCACCGTTTTATTTTTATTATTTTTATTTTTTTAAGAGACGGGGTCTCGCTACGTTGCTCAGGCTGGAGTGCTGTGGCTATTCACAGGCACAATCCCACTACTGATCAGCACGGGAGTTTTGACCTGCTCTGTTTCTGACCTGGGCCAGTTCACCCCTCCTTAGGCAACCTGGTGGTCCCCTGCTCCCGGGAGGTCACCACATTGATGCCAAACTTAGTGCAGACACCCGATCAACATAGCGCACTACAGTCCAGAACTCCTGGACTCAAGCGATCCTCCAGCCTCAGCGTCCCAAGTAGCTGGGACTATAGGCACGCGCCACTGTGCCCAGCAAAATCACCATTTTAAACGTCCATACAAGTTACAGATTTGATAACAGTATCGGTTCAGAAACGATGGCCTGACCACTAGCCAGGGCACAGGCACCTGCCAGCCGTCTCCTGACTTGACCCAGCCCGGCCTGCACTGATGGGTTATAAGAGGATGAGCCGTGCAACTGAGCAGGAGTCAGAAAACCCAGAACTGGGCCAGGCGCAATGGCTCATGCCTGTAATCCCAGCACTTTGGGAGGCCGAGGCGGGTGGATCATGAGGTCAGGAGTTCAAGACCAGCCTGGCCAACATGGTGAAACCCCATCTCTACTAAAAATACAAAAATTAGCTGGGCATGGTTGTGTGCACCTGTAGTCTCAGCTACTTGGGAGGCTGAGGCTGCAGTGAGCAAAGATCCCACCACTGCACTCCAGCCTAGCGACAGAGCAAGACTCTGTCTCAGAAAAAACAGAACTGTTGGTTAAACTGGAGACTTCATTTGGGAACAAAAAACTTTAGTTAATAACTTCCCTGGGCTTTCCCAAAATATCACTCCTGAAAAGTGTGGATCTTTGCTAAAAAACAGCAAAAAAAATTCCAGCCTGGATAACACAGCAAGACCCCATCTCTACAAAATAGAAAAAAATTAGCCAGTGTGGTAGCTATGATGGCGCCACCACACTCCAGCCTGGGTGAAAGAGCATGACTCTGTCTTTAAAAAGAAAGAAAAGGGCCAGGCGCGGTGGCTCACACCTATAATTCCAGCACTTTGGGAGGCCAAGGCGGACAGATCACGAGGTCAGGAGTTCGAGACCAACCTGGCCAACATGGTGAAACCCCACCTCTACTAAAAATACACAAATTAGGCCGGGCGCAGTGGCTCACACCTGTAATCCCAGCACTTTGAGAAGCCAAGGTAGGCGATCATGAGGTCAAGAGATTGAGAAAATCCAGGCCAACATGGTAAAACCCTGTCTCTATTAAAAAATACAAAAAATTAGTGGGGTGTGGTGGCACGCACCTGTAGTTCCAGCTACTCAGGAGGCTGAGGCAGAAGAATTGCTTGAACCCAGGAGGCAGAGGTTGCAGTGAGCCGAAATTGCGCCACTGCACACCAGCCTGGCACCTGGTGACAGAGTAAGACTGTGTCTCAAAAAAAAAAAAAGAAAAATTAGCTGGGCATGATGGCGCACACCTGTAATCCCAGCTACTCAGGAAGCTGAGGCAGGAGAATCGCTTGAAGTGGGAAGTGGAGGCTGCAGTGAGCCAAGATAGCGCCACTGCACTCCAGCCTGGGCGACAAAGCGAGACTCCATCTCAAAAGCAAGAAAAAAGAGAAAGAAAAGAAAAGATCTCTAAGAAACCTTGCTAAATGAAAACAGACAGGATAGAGGAGAAGGGAATTTGGGTTAGGGTCACCGTTTAGGCCCCCTGCGAGCATGTTACTGGTGTAAAGCAGAGGGGAGATGAAGAGGAAGAACATTCCAGGCAGAAGGTACAGCAGGGGCCAAGGCCTGAGTGACGCTGTCCCAAGCAACACCACGAAGGCAAGTCCAAGGCGTCAGCAACACTTCCTGCCCCAGCAACTCCAGGGCTAGAGTCCGGAGGCTGAGTGCTATGACCTGGATGTCTGTGACCCCCCTCAAATTCACATGTTGAAATCCTAACGGCCAATGTGATGGTATTAGGGGGGTGGGGTCTCTGCAAGGTGATTAGGTCATGAGTGGTGGAGCCACCACTGGGATTAGTGCCCTTATACAAGAGGTTCCAGGTTTCCCGCTTTCCGCCACATGAGGACACAGCAAGAAGGCACCACCTTGAGGCTAGGAAGTAAGCCCACCCCAGACACCAAATCTACTGGTGCCTTGATCCTGGACTTCCCTACCTCCAGAGCTGTAAGAAATGAACTTCTGTTGTTTGTAAGCCACCAGTCTATGGCATACTGTTAGAGAAGCCCAAACAGCCCGAGACACCAGGCGGCCCCACTCACCCCCTCACTGTGCTGCACCACACTGCCAATGTTATGCAGAGACTGGAAGTTCTGGGTGTTCACAGAGCCAAACTCCACAATCTCATCATCCACTTGCAGACCCTGGAGAGGGAAGGAAAAATGGAAAATCAGGCTAGAGGTTCAATGTGCTCCTGGTGTTCTCTAACCTTCAATACCTAATTTAATGCCAAGGTCACGAACCTGTTTCCTACAGGGTGGGCCCAAAGCAGAGGTCAGGGATGTCAAGACCTCATGCAGGAAGAGGCAATGGGTAATGGGGCCACCTCCTCCTGGGATTCCTTTGAGGGCAGCTCTAGTAAAGATGACCGGATCTGCCCAATGTCTGAGAGCTGGCAGTTACCAGACACTGTGAAGGCCTTGAGGAGCATGGGAAAGGCCAAATGCTGCTCTCTGGGGTCCTAACCCAGGTTCAAGGGTAAGAGAAGGCAAGCCAGGCTGGGCCCATTTTATTCAGTGGTCAAAATTTAGACAAGATATAGTGCAGGCACGGTGGCACACGCCTGTAATCCCAGCACTTTGGGAGGCTGAGGTGGGCTAATCACAAGGTCAGGAGTTCAAGACCAGCCTGGCCAACATAGTAAAACCCCCTCCCTACTAAAAATACAAAAATTAGCCGAGCATGGTGGCTCATGCCTGTAGTCCCAGCTACTCAGGAGGCTGAGGCAGGAGAATCGCTTGAACCCAGGAGTTGGAGGTTGCAGTGAGATGAGATCATGCTACTGCACTTCAGACTGGGCAACAGAGTGAGACTTTGTTTCAAAAAAAAAAAAAACGTAGACAGGACATTTGCCCTAGAAGCCCCCACACAAGCAGCCACAGGCACAAGGCAGACCCAGGACTAGAGTGACACTCTTGCTCTAGGTCCTAAGAACACAGACCACCACTCATTCACCTCTTTAACAAATATTTGTTGTGGCCCAACCAGCACTGTGCTAGATGCTGTAGATGGGGTGGTGAAAGAAATGGAGCTTCTCTGTAACTTACGGACTTGTGATCACTAAAGAAGATTGGCAGGACCCGGATTTAGGACCCCATTCTACCAGTCAGGAACTGACACAGGTCAGTTTTGTGTCCTGACAGAAGTTACTTCAGGTCTGTGAGGCTTTTCCTCGAGGATAAAATGGGTAGATTAGAACCTATCCCAGAAATGGCTGTGGAATTAAATTTAACTACATCTCCACAAAAAAACTGTGCAAGAATGTTCATGGCAACACTCTTCATAATAGCTAAAAAGTGGAAACAATCCAAATGTCCATTAACCTACAAATGGATAAATAAAATATGATATATCCAGGCAGTGGAATATTATTTGGCCATAAAAAAGAATGAAGGGCCAGGCATGGCAGCTCATGCCTGTAATTCCAGCACTTTGGGAGGCTGAGACAGGAGGCCTGCTTGAGGCCAGGAGTTCAAGACCAGCCTGAACAACATAGTGAGACCCCATCTCTACAAAACAAAGAAATAAAAAACTGACCAGGTGTGGTTGGCGTGTGCCTACAGTCCTAGCTGCTTGGGAGGCTGGGGCAGGAGGATCACTTGACTCTAGGAGTTTGAGGTTACAGTGAGCTATGACGGCACCATGGCACTCAAGTCTGGGTGCCAGAGTGAGACCCTATCTGTAAAGGAATGGGGCACTGATCCATGCTACAATATGGATGACTTGAAAATATGCTACATGAAAGAAGCCAGTCATAAAAGGTCACGTATTATTTGATTCCAATTATAGGAAATGTCCAGAATACACAAATCCATAGAGACAGAAAGTAGACAAATGGGTGTGGGGGAGTTGGGGGATTGGGAGGTGATGGCAAATCACTACAGAGGACAATGACAATATTCTGAAATTGATTATGGCTGGCCATGGTGGCTCAGCCTATAATCCCAGCACTTTGGGAGTCCAAGGTGGGAGAATCACTTGAACCCAGGAGGTTGAGACCAACGTATGCAACATAGAAAAACCCCATCTCTCTCTTTTTTTTTTTGAGAGATCTTGGCTCACTGCAACCTCCACCTCCTGGGTTCAAGCAATTCTCCTGCCTCAGCCTCCTGAGTAGCTGGGATTACAGGCACACGCCACTACACCCAACTAATGTTTATATTTTTAGTAGAAACAGGGTTTCGCCACGTTGACCAGGCTGGTCTCAAACTCCTGACATCAGGTGATCCACCCGCCTAGGCCTCCCAAAGTGCTGGGATTACAGGTGCAAGCCACTGTGCCTGGTTGAAAATTTTTAAAATATAAATAAAATTGATTGTGGTGAGGATGCATAGCTCTGTGAATATACTAAAAGACACTAAGCTATATACATACTTTAAATGGGCAAATTTTATGGTATGCCAATTATATCTCAATAAAGCTGTTAATTTGTTTTTGAGATAAAGCCTCACTGTCTTGCCCAGGCCAGAGTACAGTGGCATCTCAACTCACAGCAACCTCCACCTTCCGGATTCAAGTGAGTCTCCTGCCTCAGCCTCCTGAGTAGCTGGGATTACAGGTACCCACAACGATGCCTGGCTAATTTCCATACTTTTAGTAGAGACGGGATTTCGCCATGTTGGCCAGGTTGGTCTCAAACTCCTGACCTCAAGTGATCCACCCGCTTCGGCCTCCCAAAGTGTTGGGATTACAGGTATGAGCCACCACGCCCAGTCAAAAAAAAATTTTTTTTAAGACAAGGTCTCACTCTGTCACCCAGGCTGGAGTGCAGTGGTGCAGTCGCAGCTCACTGCAACCTCAACTTCCGAAGCCCAAGTGATTCTCCCACCTCAGCTTTCCAAGTAGCTGAGACCACAGGTGTACACCACCATACCCAGCTAAATTTTTTTTTAGAGTTAGGTCTTACTATGTTGCCCAGGCCAGTTTCAAACTCCTAAACTCAAGCGATCCATCTGCCTCAGCCTTCTCAAGTGCTGGGATTCCAGGCATGAGCCACTGTGCCCAGCCTAATTTTTTTTAAAACACACCAGGGAAGATGCATAACTCATTTGGCAGGATTCCATTTTCATTTTTATCATTCGGTACCCAGCTAAAATGAGCCCCAAGAAGAACTCCTCCTTCCCTCTCTTGGGACATTTATCATCTGTCACTGGGAACAAGTCACTCCCCGACCAATGCAGTCAGCAGCCGGGGCTGACCCCTCTCTAAAATTCTGTCACCCAGGCTGGACTGGAGTACGGTGCTCACTGCAACCTCTGCCTCCCAGGTTTAAGCAATTTTCCTGCCTCAGCCTCCCGAGTAGCTGGGATTACAGGCACGCACCACCATGCCTGGCTACTTTTTCTTATATTTTTAGTAGACATGGGGTTTCACCATATTAGCCAGGCCGGTCTTGAACTCCTGACCTTGTGATACACCCACCTCTGCCTCCCAAAGTGCTGGGATTACAAGCCTGAGCCACTGCACCCAGCTGGACAGTTTGTTAATGAGTAACTGAACTCAGCACCACAGCACGGAAGGAACTGGTCTGTCTTACATAGTTTCCACACCCCCAAAGGCTACCTGACCCACAGTGTCCCCTGGGCATGGACTTGAGTGGCCAAGCCCTAGATTACCGCGATGCTGGCTGGGGAGCCGGGGCTGATGCTGTTCACTTTGGCGAAGGCCTGAGGAGGGTCCTGGCTCTCACTCTGGCCCAGTGTGCGGCTCATGGCCTCTTTGTGGGCCTCAGCCATGTCCCGGGCCTGCTTCTCCTTGTCACGAGCATGCAGCTGGTGCAGGGCCTCTTCCACCTGCTTCATCACTGCCTTGTGATCATTCTGCAGGCCTGGGACAAGAACGACACATCAGGGGCCAAGGAAGACAGCAGAGGACACAAGACTCCTACATCCACTCACTGAAGAGTTAACAAGTGCTTATCACACACCAGATGTAGGGCTAGAGGTGAGGACGAATCCCTGACCAAGAAATAGGACCTTCCCTCATGGAGCATTCAGTCCTGCAAAGAGCAGCTCCAGAATAAGTAATTACAATAACATCTGATGACTGCAGGGAGGCCTGGCCAGCAGCAGAGTCTGACTTCACTAGTCTAGGAGATGAGACAGGGCTTCCCAAAGGCAGTGCTGTCTCGGTGAGCCCTAAGAGGTAAGCAGAAGGAAGGTAACATCCAGCTGAATCCATAGCTGTGAGTTCAAAGGCATATGAGGATCCAGCTTTGTGGTCATGTGAATGAATGACCCGGGCTGGGTGTAACCAAGATTTCACTTTTCAGCCAGGCGCAGTGGCTCATGCCTGTAATCCCAGCACTTTGGGAGGCCAAGGCAGGTGGATCATAAGGTCAAGAGATCGAGACCATCCTGGCCAACACGGTGAAACCCCGTCTCTACTAAAAATACAAAAATTAGCTGGGTGTGGTGGCGTGCACCTGTAGTCCCACCTACTCAGGAAGCTGAGGCAGGACAATCACTTGAACCCAGGAGGCGGAGGCTGTAGTGAGCCAGGATCGCGCCACTGCACTCCAGCCTGGCAACAGAGTGACTCCGTCTCAAAAAAAAAAAAAAAAAATTTCACTTTTCTCTGAAATCCTCTAGAAGAAAAAAATGCTGCATAAGCCTAGTAATACTGGAGACATTCAGCCCAGGAGAGGCCACAGGGAGGCAGCCAAAGGGCACCCCTGCTACAGGGCTCTTGCCAACTGCTGGGGTTTGGGAGGCAGAGCCCATGCCACAAAATCTTTGATTTTTCCAGAAAAGCTGAAAATTGGGATCTGTGAAGTGAAATTCTCTGATTTTAAATTAGCAGTCAGTACTGAAAAATGTTGTGAAGCACCATGGCAATCTGCAGGCCAGGTCAGCACAGCAGCTGGTATTTTGACACACTGTGCCTGACAGTGGGCTTGCTGGGCTACTGCACCTGCCTCCTCTGCCACTGTCACATCAGAGCAAAGTCAAGGCCCTCAGGTGTTAAGGGATTCAAGTTCTTAACCCACAGGAGCAGATGTGGGAAAAGAACCCAGGTCTAAACAAGTGGAGACATATACCTGGGAGGCAGATTTATATAATACATGGTCACTTTCACTAGAAAAGTCCACCTATGACGAGGTCCACAAGCATCCCCAGCATCTGCAATGCCTGGCGCATGGGAAGTGCTCAATATACAGCTGTTGGGGAATGGAACGAATGACTATTTATAACATATTATAATTCTAATCAAAATGTTAAAAGGTTTTTTTTTTCCAGGACAAAATGTTTCTGCAGTATATTTCAAAAAACAAATCTGCAATTATAACAAACATACCATATTAATATGAGCTGTTGGCCAGGTGCAGTGGCTCACGCCTATAATCCTAGCACTTTGGGAGGCCAAGGCGGGTGGATCACCCGAGGTCAGGAGTTCAAGACCAGCCTGGCCAAGATGATGAAACCCTGTCTCTACTAAAATACAAAAGTTAGCCAGGCATGATGGCAGGTGCCTGTAATCACGGCCACTAGGGAGGCTGAGACGGGAGAATCGCTTGAACCTGATATAGATGGTGGTTGCAGTGAGCCGATATCGTGCCACTGCACTACAGCTTGGGCAGCTGAGCTAGACTCCATCTCAAAAAAAAAAAAAGGCCAGGTACGGTGGCTCACACCTGTAATCCCAGCACTTTGGGAGGTCGAGGTGGGCGGATCACGAGGGCAGGAGTTCAAGACCAGCCGTGCCACTATGGTGAAATCCCATCTCTACTAAAAATACAAAAAATTAGCCAGGCATGTTGGCGTGTGCCTGCAATCCCAGCTACTCAAGAGGATGAGGTAGGAGAATTGCTTGAACCTGGGAGATGGAGATTTCAGTGAGCTGAGATCACGCCACTGTACACCAGCCTGGGTAGCATAGCAAGACTCCGTCTCAAAAAAAAAAATTAGCTGGGCATGGCGGCAGACACCTGTAATCCCAGCTACTCGGGAGGCTGAGGCCAGAGAATCGCTTGAACCCGGAAGGCAGAGGTTTCCGTGAGCAGAGATCGCACCAGTGCACTCTAGCCTGGGTGACAAGAGTGGAACTGTCTCAAAAATATATACATATACATACAGATACATATATCTATTTGCTATTAACAACACGAGAAACTAAGTACAGAAGCTAAAGGACTGCTCTGCATTATTTTCTAATTTTCATGTAAATCTATAATTGTTCTTAAAAAAAAGCCTATTTTGTACAACAAAATAAAACTTGTGAGAATAGATTTTCTTTCTCTTTTTTTTTTTGAGACGGAGTCTTGTTTGCTCTGTCACCCAGGCTGGAGGGCAGTGGCATGATCTCAGTTCACTGCAACCTCCATCTCCTGGGTTCAAGCGATTCTCCTGCCTCAAACTCCCACGTACCTGGGATTACAGCCATGTGCCACCACATCCAGCTAATTTTTGTATTTTTAGTAGAGACGGGGTTTTGCCATGTTGGTCAGGCTGGTCTCAAACTCCTGACTTCAGGTGATTCGCCTTGGCATCCCAAAGTGCTGGGATTACAGCCATGAGCCACCGCACCCAGCCGAGAATAGATTTTTCAAAAGAAGACCAATGAGGAATTGCTCAAACAGATTTATTTATTTATTTATTTATTTATTTATTTATTTGAGATGGTCTCTTGCTCTGTCACCTGGGAGGCAGAGCTTGCCTTGAGCCAAGATGGCGCCACTGCACTCCAACCTGGGTGATGGAGTGAGACTTCATTGCAAAAAAAATAAATAAATAAAACATGATGCAGATAAAATCAAGATTCAAATAGATTAAAGAGGAGTTAATAAGTGAAAAATGTGGAGGATAAATGCAATAGGACTCTGTGGTGGAGACAGCTGCCTATCTGTGGCTGAGTGAATAATGCCCCACAACACGTCCACATCCTAGCCCCTAGAACCTGCGACTATGCCACCTTGCACAGCAAAAGGGGCTCTGCAGATGTGATTAAGGACCATAAGTAAGATGCAGACATAATCCTGAATTATCCAGGTGGGCCTGGTGTCATCACAGAGGTTGGGTGTGGTGGCTCATGCCCATAATCCCAGCACTTTGCCAAAGCAGGCGGATCATCTGAGGTCAGGAGTTTGAGACCAGCCTGACCAGCACAGAGTAACTTCATCTCTGCTAAAAATGCAAAAACTAGCCAGGCATGGTGGCGCGTGCCTATAATCCCAGCTACTCCGGAGGCTGAAGCAAGAGAATCACTTGAATGCAGGAGAACTGCTTGAACCTGGGAGGCAGAGGTTGCAGCGAGCCGAGATCACACCATTGCACTCCAGCCTGGGCAACAAGAGCAAAACTCCATCTCAAATAATAATAATAATAATAATAATAAGTGAAAGAGGGAGGCAGGAGAGTGAGAGAAAGAGATGTGATGACAGAATCAGAGTGGGGGAAATGCGATTGCTGGCTTTGAAGATGGACGAGAGCCGAGAGTCAAGGACCATGGGCAGCCTCTGGAAACCAGAAAAGACCAGGAACAGCTTCTCCCATAGAGCCTCCAGAAAGAGCCAGCCCTGCCAACGCTCTGATTCTAGACCAGTGAGACCCATTTGGACTTCTTATCTCTAGAACTGTAAGAGAATAAATTTGTGTTCTTTTAAGCTACTAAGTCTGTGGTCATTTGTTATGGCAGAAACAGAAAACAAATATACTACCCAATCTGTACTCTCTGCTAGCTCTTTAATTAAAAACCAATCACGCCCATAATCCCAGCACTTTGGAAGGCCAAGGCAGGAGGACCACTTGAGACCAAGAGTTCAAGACTCGCCTAGGCCACTTAGTGAGACTTGTCTCTACTAAAAAAAATTAGCTGGGCACGGTGGCACACTCCTAAGTCCTAGCTACTTGGGAGGCTGAGGCAGAAGGATTGCTTAGAGCCTAGAAAGTTGAGACTGCAGTGAGTCATGTTAGCGCCATTGCACTCCAGCCTGGAAGACAGGGCAAGAGCCTGACTCAAAAAAAAAAAAAAAAAAAAAAAGAGAGAGAGAGAGAAAATGAAACCAGAAACACAGAACC
Source organism: Cacajao melanocephalus (assembly GCA_963573385.1). Taxonomy (NCBI): domain Eukaryota; kingdom Metazoa; phylum Chordata; class Mammalia; order Primates; family Pitheciidae; genus Cacajao; species Cacajao melanocephalus. The sequence continues at coordinate 28,925 of CAUYLG010041322.1, read as the reverse complement.
TTAGAGTCTATCCCATTGCCTTGGTTCTCAGTCCTTGGATGGGGACAAGATAATCCCATCAAGACAGAAGAGAAGGCAGCGGATGATATGGATCCTTGGTTTTATTTGCATGCCTTTAACACCTCCCACCACATTCGGGGAAGGTCCTCTAAGAGGGTGACTCACAGATGATGTTGTGCCTGGCAGTGCGGACTTGGTACAGGTCCACGTCTGACCGGGGGTAGCCCTCACAGTCCACCAGCGGCTCGTTCATCCCAATGCCTTTTTGCTGGAGGAAAGAAATGTGGTTAAAAGGAGCTCATAGGTGTAACGTCCCCAGGATGCCTTTCCCCAGACCCTTCTCTGAAGTCATAATAAAGGAGACGATAATGAAAACTGCCACATACTGATCACTTAGCACAGACCAGGGGCTCTACCCATGCCCTCACCACTACCCTGGAGTGGGCACTGTTTTTAATTCATTTTTTTTAACAATGCAAGTAATACATGAATCCATTCTTTTTAGGAGTTAAAACGGTGCTGATAAAACCAAAGACTCCTTTGAGCATCACCCCCAAGGCCAGCCTCTTCCTCCACTCCTCCAGACCCTCCTTCCCACAGGTGGCCAACACCTGGCTGATAGCCTTGGAAGCTAGAGGGGAGTGAAAAATCCAAACAGCACCCAGCAGTGGCAGGGCTTGGATTCTTCAGAAAATAAAAAGATCTGAAAGGACTTTCCAGGAAGGATACGGTGATAGCACCAGCTGCCTCTGGGGAGAGGAACTGGATGGCTGGGTGACAGGGCGGGGAGAGAGACATTACATTTTATATACCTCTGCAGTTTTTGAATTTTGCCTATGGGAATGTATTCCCTATTCAAAACAACCTTTAAAAAAAATTTAAAGACATGAGTTAGAGGAGAGGACAAAAAAGCAGTGAAACCAGTTGCACAGTTCAGGGCAGGAGCTTTGCAGCTGGTTAGACTTTAATTTGAATCTCAATTCTGCCTCATACAAGCTGGGCATCCTTAGCTGAGACCTTCTCCTCTCTAAGCCTCAGCTTCTTTAACTATAAAATGGGAATAGAAGCACTCAAATCCCTTCCTATCTGCTGCAAGAGCTAATGAGCTGACCTGCACAGAGTACTCAGCACAGTGCCACGCGCACACACAGCAAGAGCGCCATGTGCACACACAGCATACTGCCACGCGCAAACACAGCACAGCGCCACGCTCACACACAGCATAGTGAGTTGAAGAGCGGCCCCCCAAAAAAGATAGCCAGGTGCCAACCCCCAGAACCTGTAAATATGACTTCATTTGAAAAACAGTCTTTGTAGATGTAATTATGTTAAGGCTCTCAAAATAAACTCATCCAGCGGCTGGTGTCCTTACAAAAGAAAGGCAGAGGTAGATGTGGGACAGAGACACAGCAAGAAGGCCATGTAAAGATGCAGACAGAGGTTCAAGTTACACAGCTCCAAGCCAAGGACCACCGTCGGCCACCAGAGGCCAGGAGAAGGGCCTGGGAGCTCGTTCCTCAGAGCCTCCAGAAGGAGCCAACCCTGCTGACACCTGGATTTCAGACTTCTGGCCTCCAGAGCGCGGATGGAGTAAATTCCTGTTGTTTTAAGCCATGAACTCTGTGGTGTTATGGTGGCCCCAGAAAACTACTATGCACAGAAGTCATTAACAGTGGCTGTAAGGATTAGTCAGTCCAGGGACGAGCTGCCAGCGTACGCAGGCACTGCGAAGAAGCATTCTGTTCACTCTGCTCCCTTTCTCTCTGGAAGCCTCTGGGTTACACCCAAACCTACTGTCCACTGTGACAGGGAGACAGTACTCATACTCCCCTAACACAGGAATCGCTATGACACTGCAGAAATGTGCCAGAAGCTAAAACGTGTGTCTGCTCCTTCCTTCCCACAGAGGTTAAGAGTTGACTAGCCTATGACAATCAACGTCATATTGAATACCGCTTCCCAAAGGGTGGGATCCATAACACCGGCAGCTTACACGTATGGCATTAAATAACCCTGCATCAAAAGACACATTCCTTTCCAATTCTCTTCAATCCTTCAATTGTCAAGGCAAAAAGTGTCCATTTGGTGCTGGTCTTTGCAACACCCCCAGTTACTGGCTATCTCTAGGACCCTGCTTTTTTCTTTTTTGAGACAGAGTCTCACTCTGCCACCCAGGCTGGAGTGCAGTGGCGTGATCTTGGCTCACTGCAGCCTCTGCCTCTCAGGTTCAAGCAATTCTCCAGCCTCAGCCTCCCAAGTAACTGGGACTGTAGCCACATGTTACCACGCCTGGCTAATTTTTTGTATTTTTAGTAGAGACAGGGTTTCACTGTTAGCCAGGATGGTCTCGATCTCCTGACCTCATAATTCACCCACCTTGGCCTCCCTAAGTGCTGGGATTACAGGCGTGAGCCACCACACCCGGCCAGAACCTCCATTTTTATAACTGTTTTGAGATATAATTCAGATACCATATAACTGACCCATGTAAAGTGTAAAAGTTAATGGTTTTTGTTTGTTTTGGTTTATTTTGAGACAGGATCTCCCTCTGTTGCCCATGCTGGTGTACAGTGGTGTGTTCATAACTCACTGCAACCTTGAATTCCTGGGTTCAAGCGATCTGCCTCAGCCTCCTAAGTAGCTGGGACCACAGGCACATGTCACCACACCTGGCTCATTTTTTAATTTTTAATTTTTTGTAAAGATAGAGACTATGTTGCCCAGGCTGGTCTCAAACCCCTGGCCTCAAGTGACACTCCTGCCTCAGACTCCCAGAGTCCTGGGATTACAGGCATGAGCCACCACGCCTGGCCACTTGACCATATTTTCTTTGGAGAAATGTTTATTCAGGTCCTTTCCTTATCTTCTAATTGGGTTGTCTTTTCATTATTAAGTTGTAAGAGCTCTTACTATAGTCTAAATACTATCCTCTTATCAGAGAAATGATATGCAAATATTTTCCCCCATTCTGTAGCTTATCTTTTCACTTTCTTTACTATGACTTTTGAAACACAGTCGTAAATGTTGAAGTCCAACTTACCATTTTTTTCTTTTGTAGCTTGCGCTTCTGGTGCCATATCTAAGAAGGCTTTCCTAATCCAAGGTCATGAAGATTTACTCCTAGGCTTTATTATACGAGATTTATAGTTTTAGCTGTCCACTCTCTTTTTTTTTTTTTTTTTTTTTTTGATATGGAGTCTCTGTCACCCAGGCTGGAGTGCAGTGGCACAATCTTGGCTCACTGCAATCTCCGCCTCCCAGGTTCAAGCCATTCTCCTCTATAAGCCTCCCGAATAGCTGGGATTACAGGCACCCAAAAGGGAGTTCAGCGTTGCAGTTGTAGCTCACTGTGGCCTCAACATCCAGGGCTCAAACATTCCTCCTACCTCAGTCTCCGAAGTAGCTGGGACTACAGGCGTGCACCACCACACCCAACTAATTCAAAAAAAAATTTTTTTTGTAGAAGCAGTCTCACTATGTTGCCAAAGCTGGTACTGAACTTCTGGATTCAAGTGATCCTGCCACCTTGGTCTCCCAAATAGTGAGCCACTGTGCCCAAACCCAGTTTTTTTTTTTTCTTTTTTTGAAATGGAGTCTTGCTCTGTCACCCAGGCTGGAGTGCAATGGCACAATCTCAGCTCACTGCAACCTCCACTTCCTAGGTTTGAGTGATTCTCCTGCCTCAGCCTCCCAAGTATTTTTAGTAGAGACAAGGTTTCACCATGTTGGCCAGGCTCAAACTCCTGACCTCAGGTAATTCACCCACCTCAGCCTCCCAAAGTGCTGGGATTACAGGTGTGGGCTACTGCGCCCAGCCCAAGCCTACTTTTTTTTTCTCCCCCTGCCCCCAAGACAGAGTCTTGTTCTGTTGCCCAGACCTGGAGTACAATGGTACGATCTCGGCTCACTGCGACCTCTGCCTCCTGGGTTCAAGCAATTCTCCTGCCTCAGCCTCCTAAATAGTTGGAATTATAGGTGTGCGCCACCATGCTCAGCTAATTTTTGTATTTTTAGTAGAAACAGGGTTTTACCATGTTGACCAGGCTGGTCTCAAACTCCTGACCTCGTGATCCACCCGCCTCAGCCTCCCAAAGTGCTGGGATTACAGATGTGAGCCACTGCACCTGACCCAAACACACTTTTTAGAAACAATCAGAACAGGGTTTCAGGATGAAAGCCTTCAGCAAGCACAGCAGCTACCTAGAAGCAACTAACATGCCGTAACAGCTTGTAAAGTACCTAACCTCATATTTAAGAGAAGAGATTCTCATTTTCCATATGCAGTGAGTTTTGAAATTTCCTTTTAAAATACATTTATGGACAAGGCAGTGTGGTGCATCCCTGTAACCCCAACACCTTGGGAAGCAGAGGCAGGAGGACTGCTTGAACCCAGGAGTTTGAAACCAATCTGAGCAACATAGTGAGACCCTGTAGCTACAAAATATACAAAAATTACCTGGGTGTGGTGGCACGTACCTATAGTCTCAGCTACTTGGGAGGCTGAAGTGGGAGGATTGCTTGAGCCCAGGAGGTGAGGCTGCAGTGAGCTCTGCTCCCTTTCTCTCTGGAAGCCTCTGGGTTACACCCAAACCTACTGTCCACTGTGACAGGGAGACAGTACTCATACTCCCCTAACACAGGAATCGCTATGACACTGCAGAAATGTGCCAGAAGCTAAAACCTGTGTCTGCTCCTTCCTTCCCACAGAGGTTAAGAGTTGACTAGCCTGTGACAATCAACGTCCTATGGAATACCGCATCCCAAAGGGTGGGATCCATAACACTGGCAGCTTACACGGATGGCATTAAATACATGTAATTGAATGCTGCAGTGAGTCTCACCTCCTGGGCTCAAGCAATCCTCCCTGAACTCCAGCCTGGGCAAGAGTGGGACCCTGTCTCAATAATAATAATAATACATTCATATAAGTTTAAAAGTAGATTTAAATAAAAATATCAAAGCAGTAACAGTACAAGTGGTGTATGCATATAGTACCCTGCATGTGGTAGAAAATAAAATTTGAGAAATTGCTGGTAATTTGCTTGAAAGCACAGGTTCTGAGTGTAACAGACCTGAGGTGTGAATCCCGCTTTGGCCATATAGTCAGCACCCAGTAAAATGGTTTCCTGGCCCTCTATATGCAACTTCATCTTATGGCTGGACATGGTGGCTCACACCTGTAATCCCAGCACTTTGGGAGGCAGAGGCGGGCGGATCACCTGAGGTTGGGAGTTCAAGGCCAGCCTGGCCAACATGGTGAAAACCTGTCTTTACTAAAAATACAAAAATTAGTCAGGTGTAGTGGCACATGCCTGTTATCCCTGCTACTCGGAGGCTGAGCCAGGAGAATCGCTTGAACTGGGAGGCGGAGGCTGCTGTGAGCCAAGACTGCACCACTGCACTCCAGCCTGGGAAACAGAGCGAGAATCCGTCTCCAAAAAAAAGAAATAGAAACTTCATCCTACATCACCTAAAATGCATTCCATCCCACCCTACTTGGGCATAACTAATTGAATCTTCCTCTGCAAACTGATATGATTTTACACTAGGTGTCATAAGAAAACCTGCATCAGCTTTTAGGCTGGACCCACCACTGCCAATTCCGAACTGCATGACCTTAGATGAGTGTTTGCCCCTCTCTGGGCCTCAGTTTCCTCCTTATGCAATAAGGATAATAAGCCTTACTTGTTACTCACTCAAAGTCCTGTCCTTGACCACTAGCATCAGCATTGCTGGGAGTTTGCTACAAATGCAGAATCTGCTCCCCTGACTCAAACAGAATCTGCATTTTAATAAGATCCCCAGGTAATTCACATACACACTGAGGTTTAAGAAGTTATGATGTAATCAGCAAATGCCGGGTGTGGCATGCCTGTAGTCCCAGCACTTCGGGAGGCCGAGACGGGAGGATCGCTTGAGGCCAAGAGTTCGATACCAACCTAGGCAACATAGCCAGACTCTGTCTCTACAAAAAATACAAAAATAAGAGAAGACAGTCAGCGAAGCACACGACAGACAGTTGTTCAATCACCAGTCAAGTAACACCTGTTTCCCCCTCCCTAAAATGGAGAAAGTAACAGTATCCATCTCAAAGGGTTGCTGTGATGATTAAATGAACTAACAATGCACAGCACATAAACCAGCGCCTAGCACACAGTAGGGCTCCATAAACGCTTGCTGGGTATCAATAGGGCTAACTGCTCAGTTGCTCAAGTTCTTTGCCTGCCTTCTTGTGCCGACAGAGGCCGCACTTGCGGCGCCTTGGGCCTCCCAGGGAGAAGAAGATCCGTAGCTGAGCGCCCAAGCTGAGCCCGCCCGGGCTTCTCAGTTCTTCAGGCACTGAGCGCCGGGTCAGGCGACCTGGGGCGCCCCCACGCCCGCCCGGGAGCCCCGAGCCCACACTCACGCTCTCTAACACGTCATAGTTGGCCTTGATCTGCGCCTCGATCTCCTCCTTGCGCCGCATCAGCTCCTGGACGTCGCTGACAGTCACGCCGCTGGCCTGCGAGGAGCCTCCGCTCTGCCTAGCTTCCTCGTCAGACATCGTGAACTGTGGGCAGCTATTCCAGACACCCGGCTCCCGGGCTACGGACGACACCCTAGGAGACCGTGACTACGGCTCCGCCCGTGGGCCAAAATACCGTAGCTGTCCGCGAGCGCGAAGAGGCAAAGGGCGGGAATTGGGAGGCGGGGCTTGGGGCGGAGCTGGGTCACCGGAAGCCGCACCCTTCCGGAAAACGTGCGCCTATTTGACCCGGCAGGAGTAGCGTCGGGCGAAATGGATTCCCCACGCAGTTGCGGACCTGCGCTAGGGGATGATCTCGCCCCGGCTGACTCCTTTTCTTTCCTCATTCGTGCAACAGACATTTATTGAGCGCCTACTGTATGGATGGATACTGTATGCCAGAGAACCTCTGCGTGGCGCTCCAATTCAGTTCTTCACATCCACACAGCCCTGGAGGATTTACAAAATACGTGTGGGTTCCTTTATCCCTCACTTTACAGATCCGATATGCCTGAGTACACATCCCGGGTCTTGCCACTTAACGGCAATCTGTGTGACCCTAGGTCACTACTTTACCTCTCTGAGCCTCAGTTTCCTCATCTGTAAAATGGGGCAGTAATTGATAGCAGTCTCTCTCATAGAGCTGTCTTTCTGCTAACAAATATTCATGGACTGTTTCCTATGAGCAATATATTGTTCAAGGTGCTGGATGTTCCTGTTAAGGCCTCTATAAATTGTAGTGATAATAATAATGGTAATAGTGTTTATTTATTGTTACTTATAATGTGCCAGATGCTGTTCTAAGTGCCTTACATCTATTAATTCAACAACCTCATGAAGCTAGATTATTACCCCCCAATTTGACAGCTTAGAAAACCGTCTCAATAACCAATTTTCCCAACTAGCAAAATGTGAGGCCAAAATTCCAACCCAGCTTAACTAAACAATCAAGCTTGATATCTGACCACGTGCCTCTAATATTCCGTCGTGAAAAGGGCTTAATGGCCATCTGTGTAGTATTCAAACATGTTTCCCTGAATCTAATCATTGGAAAACAGACAAATCCAAGAGAAGGGACATACATCAAAACAACTGGCCCGAAAACTTCAAAAAAAGTCAATGTTGTGAAATACACATGGGGAATGAGTGGTGGGGGACAGAGAAAGGAGGCGGATATGCAATTGCCTAGATTTAAGAAGACTAAAGAGATGTATCAACTAAATGCAATGGGCTAGGTGCGGTGGCTCATGCCTGTAATCCCAGCATTTTGCCAGGCCAAGGTAGGCAGATCACTTGAAGTTAGGAGTTCAAGACCAGCCTGGCAACATGGTGTAACCCTGTCTCTACCAAAAATATAAAAAATTAGCCGGTGTGGTGGCACACGCCTGTAATCCCAGATACTCAGGAGGCTGAGGAGGTTTCAAACCCCTGGCCTCAAATGATCCACCTGGCTCGGCCTCCCAAAGTGCTGAGATTACAGGAGTGAGCCACCACGCCTGTCAAAAATAATCTAACATTTCTAATGTTGTCAAAAGAAAGAGAGATACAGGTGTGTGGCTCATGCCTGTAGTCCCATTACAGGCAGGAGGATCCCTTGAGTGCAGGAGTTTGAGACCAGCCTGGGCAACATGGCAAAACCTCCGTCCCTGCAAACAAGCAATCAAAAAAATTAATTAGCAAAGGACCAGGCATGGTGGTTCACCCCTGTAATCCCAGCACCTTGGGAGGGCGAGGTGGGCGGATCACTTGAGGTCAGGAGTACAAGACCAGCCTAGGCAACATGGTGAAACACCGTCTCTACTAAAAATGCAAAAATTAGCAAGGCACAGAGCCACACACCTGTAATCCCAGCTACCTGGGAGGCTGAGGCAGGAGAATCACTTGAACCTGGGAGGCTGTGCAGTGAGCTGAGATTATGTCACTGCACTCCAGCCTGAGCGACAGAGCAAGACTCCATCTCAAAAAAAAAAATTCAATTAATTTAATTAAGTAAAAAGAAAAAGAGAGGAACAGAAAAACAATGACTAAATGCAATACACAATCCTTACTTGAATTATTTAATGAGAAACAGCAGCTTTAAAACACTTATTGTGCCAATTGGTGAAACCTAATTATGAACTTTATATTATAGTATATCAGTGTTAAATTTCCTCAGTCAGATAATGGTGTTGCAATTATATGAGAAAATCTCTTTTCTCTTTATTGAAAGGAGATAAATGCTCAAATATTTAGATGTGTAATGTCATGATTTCTGCTACTAACTTGCAAGTGGTTCAAAGAAAACCATACAAAGGGAGAAAGAGGCAAATGTAACAATTAGCAAATCCACATGAAGAGTATATGCATGTTCAAGGAAACTGTTCTGCAGGCGGCTCATGCCTAGATTTCTAGCGCTATATCTTAAGTCTCATATCTATATATGTTTATACATTTTTAGAAGGCAGGCAGATCACCGTCTTGGCAACAGCGCAAGACTCTCTGCTACTTGGGAGGCTGAGGTACGAGAATTGCTTGAACCAGGGAGTAAGCCAAGATTGGGCCACTACAATCTACCCTGGGCAACAGGGCAAGATTTCATCTCAAAAAAAAAAAAAAAAAAGAATTTTAAATTAGTTGCTTGAATCCGTTCAGGGGACCATCACAAAACAGCTGGTCCGCTCAGAAGGATGTTTGTGGGGCGTTCACTGAAGGGGCTATTTACAAAGTCATGGGAGCAGATAAGGATAATGAAGCCACCTGGGGCTGGTGAGTGTGGGGCCTCTTACCCACCCCTTAAGCCTAAAGGAGCAAGAGAAGGGAGGGTTTGGGAACGTAGAGAGAGTTGTAGCCACCCAAAAGGAGTGTGGCTTTCAGTGCGGGACACAGCTGCTGCTGAAACAACATCTGGCAGGGAGGGAGCCAAGGAAGAGACACCCCCACTAGTCTCTCCTCTCCTCTCCTGCCAGAGTCTCAGGTTGGCCGAAGGTGATAAGGCTTGAGGCACAGAGGAGGGCAGAGAGGGAAGGGATTTGCAGGGGCTAATGGAGTATCCAGCACAGTTGCCAATATTTAAGCATTTGGAAAAGTAAGATGCAGAGACCCACATAGTAAATCATCCTATTTTTATATAATAAAGTCAACTCCCTCATAGAATGGAGAAAGGTAAGCAGTTATACCTGTGAGATTGTTAATATTTAGTACCTGGGCAGTTTGGGGCAGAGCAGAAAGTAATTTTTAAAAATAAGATACTGGGTTGGGTGCGGTGGCTCACACCTGTAATCCCAACACTGGGAGGCTGAGGTGGGTGCATCTCCTGAGGTCAGGAGTTCGAGACCAGCCTGGCCAACATGGTGAAACCCTGTCTCCATTAAAAATACAAGTGGCCAGGCATGGTGGCTCATGCCTGTAATCCCAGTACTTTGGGTAGGCAGATCGCGAGGTCAGGAGATCAAGACCATCCTGGCCAACAGAGTGAAACCCCATCTCTAATAAAATACAAAAAAAAAAAAAAAATTAGCCACGTGTGGTGGCACACTTCTGCAGTCCCAGCTACTCAGGAGGCTGAGGCAAGGGAATCGCTTGAACACAGGAGGCGGAGGTGGCAGTGAGCTGAGATCACGCCACTGCACTCCAAACTGGCGACAGAACAAGACTCCATCTCATAAATAAATAAATAAAATAAAAATACAAAAAATTAGCTAGCGTGGTGGCACACGCTTGTAGCCTCAGCTACTTGGGAGACTGAGGTAAGGGGATTGCTAGAGCCTGGGAGGCTGCGGTTGCAGTGAGCTGAGATCATGCCACTGCCCTCCAGCCTGGGTGACAGATTGAGACCCTGTCTCGAAAATAATAATAACGTAAGATACTGCCTGGCATGGTGGCTCATATCTGTAATCCTAGCACATGGGGAGGCCAAGGCAGGAGAATCGCCTGAGGCTGGAAGTTTGAAAACAGCCTGGGCAACATGACAAGATTCTGTCTCTACAAAACATAAAATAGTAATAATAAGATACTTATTAATATAAATTCAGAGTCATTTAATAAAGAACGCAATTGTTAAAGAGCATGAAACTCTCCATTCAAAAGAGATAGATCACAGTCCATGCTATTTCTAATGGGAAGATCTTGGTAATGCATGATTTTCGGAGTTGGTTAAAGAAATCATGGTACAGCCTTTCTGTTTTTTCATTTTGATACAGGGTCTCCCTCTGTCACCCAGACTAAAATATGGTGGTGCAATCATGGTTCACTGCAGCCTCAACCTCCCAGGCCCAAGCAATCCTCCCACCTCAGCCTCCCGAGGAACTGGGACCACAGGCGCACACCATCGCACCCAGCTAATTTCTAAATTTTTGTAGAGATCTGGTCTTGCCAGATTGTCCAAGCTGGTCTCAGATTCCTGGGATCAAGTGATCCAGTCACCTCTGCCTCCCAAAGAGCTGGGATTACAGGCATGAGCCGCCGCGCCTGGCCCACCCAGTATAGCCTTTCAATGAAACATGCACATGTGTACACACAGGTGAACATGTGTGTTTATTACCATGACAAAAGTGTTTACAAAGCATACGTAAAAAATCATCATAAGTATCAAGTCGTATGTATCATGCCTATATATCTTAAGTCTCATGTCTATATGTTTATACATTTTTAGAAGTAGTCTGTGTGGACCCATCATGGTCGTGTATGCCTGTAGTCCCAGCTGCTCGGGCTGAGATGGGAGGATCTCTTGAGCCCAGGAGTTTAAGGCTACAGTGAGCTGATGGCACCACTGCACTCCAGCTTGGGCAACAGAGAAAGACCCCCATCTCTGAGAAAAAAAAAGAAAAGCAAGTAGTCGGCGTGGGCATCCCCAAATCATCCAAGGTGGTTGTCTGTGGATGAAGGATTATCAGTGGGCTTGTTTTCTTTACTTTTTTTCTTTTTTTTTCTCTTAACTAAGCGTATTTTCATACCCCCTGCCCCACCCCAATCACGTTGTATGTTTTTTGTTTGTTTGTTGTTTTTTTTTTTAAGATGGAGTTTCCCTCATCACCCAGGCTGGTGTCCAGGTTCAAGCGATTCTCCTGCCTCAGCCTCCCAAGTAGCTAGGATTACAGGCACCCACCACCATGCCTGGCTAATTTTTGTATTTTTAGTAGAGACAGGGTTTTGCCATGCTGGCCAGGCTGGTCTCGAACTCCTGACCTCAGGTAATCTACCTGCCTCAGCCTCCCAAAGTGCTGGGATCACAGGCGTGAGCCACCTCACCTGGCCTATTAGTTATGTATTAAAGAACAAAATAAGCCATTCATGGGGCTCACACCTATAATCTCAACATTTTGGGAGGCCATGGCAGGAGGATCACTTGAGCCCAGGAGTTCAAGACCAGCCAAGACAACAAAGTGAGACTCCCATCTTTGCCAAAGGGGAAAAAAAAATTAGTCCGGTGTGGTGGCATGTGCCTATAGTGCCAGCTACTGGGGAGGCTGAGGTGGGAGGATCACTTCAGCCCAGATTTTGAGGCTGCAGTGAGTTATAATGGTGTCCCTACACTCCAACCTGGACAACAGAGTGAGAATCTATCTAAAAAAAAAAAAACAAAATATATATATATATATATATATATATATATATATATATATAGATATATATATATGCAGACTCCCAGCACTTTGAGAGGCCAAGGAGGGCAGGTCACCTGAGGTCAGGAGTTTGAGACCAGCCTGGCCAACATGGTGAAACCTTGTCTCTACTAAAAATACAAAAAATAGCCGGGCGTTGTGGCACACGCCTATAAACCCAGCTACTCAGGAGGCTGAGGCAGGAGAGATTGCTTGAACCCAGGAGGTGGAGGTTGCAGTCAGCCAACGTCCCACCACTGCACTCCATCCTTGGTGACAGAGTGAGGCTGTCTCAATAAAAAAACAAAACAAAAAAACACAGAGCTGAGCTGGTTAAACCAGTGCATTCTGTCTGTGACAATTCAGAGCTATACACTTATGCACTTCTCCACATATATTAATCTTCAATAAAAATACTATTTCCCAATATCTAAAAACGCACAAAAGCATAAAGAAAAATTTAAAACCAATTCAATTTATTGAGATGAGAGTCACAAAACAGTGAAAAAATTCGGCAGCATTTACTAATTCACAATGTTGTACAACCACCATCTCTGGTTCCAGAACACGCCCTTCCATCACCCCGAAAGGACACCCATCCTCCTGAAGCAGTAACTCTCCCCTCCCCGCTCCCCGCAGAGCCCGGCAGCCGCCTGTCTGCGCTGTGTGTCTGGGATTCACCTATTCTGGATATTTCATACAAATAGAATTCAAAACAAGACAATCTTCAAATCAAAGGATTTCACATAAAAACTCACATTGCTAACTTCTTTTGAACAAAATCTGGCCACATTGGGTCCATGTCCCCACAGGCAACAACTGCCTGGAGCTGAGTTACTGCCCTCGTTGGCAGAGTGTGGAGGTAGGATACAGCTTCCCACAATCCCACCCAGCTCTTCTGTTAATAATAATGATTATTATTATTATTATTTTGAGACACAGTGTCAATCTATCACCCTGGCTGGAGTGCAGTGGCATGATCTTAGTTCACTGCAACCTCCACCTTCTGAGTTCAAGTTATTCTGGTGCCTCAGCCTCCGGAGTAGCTGGGATTACAGGCATGTGTCACCATACCCAGTTAATTTTTGTATTCTTAGCAGAGACACGGTGTTGGTGGGGGGGTCTCACCATGTTGGCCAGGCTGGTCTCAGACTCCTGGCCTGAAGTGATCCACCTGCCTCTGCCTCCCAAAGTGCTGGGATTACAGGTGTGACTGCACCCAGCCTCACCCTGCTCTTCTCTGTCACTCTTCTGGCTCCTGTCATATTTAGGTTTCAAGTCCCTGGCCAGCAGCCTCTCACACCCCTCTCATTTGTAAAAATCTGGAGGGGCTCTGGAGGCAGTAAGGCATACCAGAAAAGACGAAAAACTAGGATTTGGGGTAAGGAGAGATGAATCACAACTCTGCCTACTAGTATGAGCCAGTCAGCGTGTCTGAGTCTCCGTTTCTTCAAGTGTACAACGAGTAGAATAGTAACTACCTCACAGGGTGGCTGTGTTGCATGCAAAACACTGGACACATAGTCACTACTATCCCTGTCGGTAACAGAGACTCATAGCAGTCGTTCCTTTTTTTTCTGAGACAGAGTCTCACTCTGTCGCCCAGGTTGGAGTGCAGTGGCACGATCTCGGCTCACTGCAACCTCCACCTCCCAGTTTCAAGCAATTCTCCTGCCTCAGTCTCCTGAGTAGCTGAGATAACAGGCGCGTGCCACCATGCCCAACTAATTTTTGTATTTTTAGTAGAGATGGGGTTTCACCATGTTGGTCAGGCTGGTCTCTGACCTCATGATCCACCAGCCTCAGCCTCCCAAAGTGGTAGGATTACAGGCGTGAGCCACTGTATCTGGCTTCAGCTCTTCCTAATACTCAGAAATGGGGAAAGGGGATTCAGAGAGGTTAAGCCATGTATTGAAGGCAATTCAGCAAATCAGAGGCCAAAGCAGACTCCCCGTTGTCCTTGCCAAGAATGAAAGTCAGTGCTCCAAACTGAAGGGCGGGAGATGTTGGCAAACATGGGGACTTTGGATGATGAGGACACAGGTTCGGAAGGATCGATGGCTGGACTTGAGTAACTTCACCCACCGCTTATGCAAGCGATGAGCAACTGACGTTGCTGATAGTTTAGCCTAAGAGGAAAGAAAAGCCCTTTGACGTGCCCTGGGCCTTGTTGCCGTATCAGCCGTCCAGCTTCCCTGGCTGCTGTTTTCCTCATCCATTCCCCGATCATCAGGCCTCCCACCCCTAAACCTCAGGCAACCAAAGCAGGGGAGCAGCTCCTGTTCACTCAGGACAGCCCATGATCAATTCTCCAGGAAGTCTGTGGGCTAGTTTTTATTTATTTTTATTTTTTGAGACAGTCTCGCTCTGTTGCCCAGGCTGGAGTGCAGTGGCCAATCTCCACTCGCTGCAGCTTCTGCCTCTTGGGTTCTGGCAATTCTCCTGCCTCAGCCTCCCGAGTAGCTGGGATTACAGGCATGCACCACCACGCTCAGCTAATTTTTGCTTTTTAGTAGAGCCCAGGTTTCATCATGTTGGCCAGGCTGGTCTCGAACTCCTGACTTCAGGTGATCTGCCCGTCTCGGCCTCCCAAAGTGCTGGGATTACAAGCATGAGTCACCATGCCCAGCCATGGGGCCAGTTTTTAAATGCCAACATTATTTAAGATTGAATTATGTTTTAAAATGTATTTAAAGCTGGGCATGGTGGTTCATGCCAATAATCCCAGCACTTTGGGAGGCTGAGGCAGGCAGATCATGAGGTCAGGAGTTTGAGACCAGCCTGACCAACATGGTGAAACTCCATCTTTACTAAAAATACAAAAATTAGCTGGGCATGGTGGCGCACACCTGTAATCCAGCTACTCAGGAGGGTGAGGCAGGAGAATTGCTTGAACCTGGGAGGCAGAGGTTGCAGTGAGCCAAGATCATGCCACTGAACTCCAGCCTAGGGGACAGATAGAGACTCCATCTCAAAAAAAAAAAAACAAAACAAAAACCAAGAAAGAAATATAAACTTACAATTAAATAAGATGTATTAAAACAAAGATAATAAATGCTCAAATCTCAGCACTCCCTAATCTTTTCAGTGTCTCACTCTGTCGCCAGGCTGGAGTGCAATGACGTGATCTCAGCTCACTGCAACCTCTGCCTCCCAGGTTCAAGCAGTTCTCCTGCTTGAGCCTCCTAAGTAGATGGGATTACAGGTGCCCACCACCACGCCTGGCTAATTTTTTTGTATTTTTAGTAGAGATGGGGTTTCGCCATTTTAACCAGGCTGGTCTCAAACTCCTGACCTCAGGTGATCTGCCCACCTCGGCCTCCCCAAATGCTGGATTACAGGTGTGAGCCGCCACACCCAGTCTCAACTTCCTAATCATTTTTACTAAGTTTTAGTATTACCAATGCTTTTTTTTTCTTTTCTTTTTGAGACAGGGTTTTGCTTTGTTGCCCAGGCTGGTCTTGAACTCCAGGACTCAAATGATCCTCCAGCCTCAGCCTCCTAAAATGTCAGGATTATAGATGTGAGCCAATGCACCCAGCCTCCCCTGTGCTTTTGAGGTTATTTACATCTGTTTGTATCTATTTTGGTATGTACTGTACTTAGCTCAACCCCAAGTTCAATGACTTCATGTTGATACTCAAAATTGACCATACTGGCCAGGTGCGGTGGCTCACGCCTATAATCCCAACACTTTGGGATGCCAAAATGGGCAGTTCACTTGAGCCCAGGAGTTCACCACTGGCCTGGGCAACATGGTGAAACCCTGTCTCTATAAAAAATTCAAAAATTAGCTGGGCTTGGTGGCACATACCTATAGTCCCAGCTACTCAGGAGGCTGAGACAGGAGGACTGCTTGAACCTGGCAGGTGGAGGCTGCAGTGACCTGAGACTGAGCCACTGCACTCCAGCCTAGGTGACAAAGTGAGACCATGTCTCAAAAAACAAAACAGAAAGAAAGAAAAAAAGAAGAAAGAAGAAAAGAAATTGACCACACAGAGTATCTGCACCACAGAATTCAGGAAATGCTACAAACCAAGGTTCGACTTACTGTTTTGTGGATCGCCTAGGCAGGGGTGGGAAAACCATGGCCCTTGGTCTAAATCTGGACCACTGTCTGTTTTTTCCCTCACTGACTCTTTTTTTTTTTTTCCTTTTTTTAAGGCATGTGAGGATGAAACACTGACTCTTTTTGTAAATAAGTTTTGATTGGCACCTAGCCACACTCATTTGTTCACCCGTTGTCTATGTCTGTTTGCAGGCTACAGGAGTTTCAGCAGAGGCCTCATACCCCACAAAGCCAGAAATATTTACCATATGGCTTTTTATAGAAAATGTTTGCCACGCCTTGTTTTAGACTTAAGAAAGTGACAAAGAAAGTTCAGATATCTCCCAAATGGATGTTTCACACACACACGTCTCCCATATGGATGTTAAATGCCTTAAAATCTTGGAAGCAGGAACTGTTTTTGTTTGTTTTGAGATGGAGTTTCACTCTTGTCGCCTAGGCTAGAGTGCAATGGCGCGATCTCAGCTCACTGCCTCCCAGGTTCAAGGGATTCTCCTGCCTCAGCCTCCCGAGCAGCTGGGATTACAGGCGTCCACCACCGCAACGCCCTCCTAATTTTTGCATTTTTAGTAGAGATGGGGTTTCACCATGTTGGCCAGGCCGGTCTCGAACTCCTGACCTCAGGTGATCCGCCCACCTTGGCCTCCCAAAGGGCTGAAATTACAGGTGTGAGCCACCGAACCTGGCCTAGGAACTGGTTTTATGTTTGGATGATCACAAACATAGTAATATGAATGTGGTCTGGACCTGAGTCCCATTTAAGCATTTTCTAGCCACAGAGAACAAGTTATTTGGGCAAGTCTTCCTCTTCTTGAATCTCAAGTTTCTCATCTGTAAAATGAGAGGAAAAAAATAGAAAGCTGAGGAGATAAAATGGGCACAGTGCTTAGCCGTGGCATACCAAGGGGTATGCTGCCCCCATCACCTCTTTTCCCCCACCCCCATCAGGTACAAGTAATAAGGGAGCTGTCAGGGGTTGGGTTCTCTAGGAACAGAGGCTGAGACAGAGCTTGGGGTGCAAGATTTTTTTGTTGTTTGAAACAAGGTCTTGCTCTGTCACCAAGGCTGGAGTGCAATCGCACAATCATAGCTCACTGCAGCCTCAGACTCCTGGGCAGAAGATCCTCTGCCTCAGCCTCCCAAAGCACTGTGATTACAGGTGTGAGCCACCAGGCCTGGCCATAAAATGATTTTAACGATCCACATCAGTGAAAGGAAGCTGGGAGGCTGAGCTGGGGAGAAGGGGAAGTCAGTGGTGGAGACTCCACAAGGCCTTGGCCAGCCCTACTGAGCCCCTGGAGACAGAGTCGCTAGTCAGAGTCACCCCCATTGGGCTGAAATGGACCAGCCTCTTTACTCCCTTGCTCAAGCACAAAATGTGGGCTGCTCTGGGAAGGCTGGGGCCAAGTCTCTACAGGTGAGGTAGATCCGATAGGAGGTGACGGCCGACCAGCCTCCCTACAGCTGGGCAGTGAGTCCTTCCTTGAAGGGGTATGGACAGCGGAATCTACCACAGGGATGCATTGTTTGCAGAGAGTTTTAAAATAGTAATAAAAACTGCTAAAAGTCTGTTAACTTTATGTGTGCCAGCAAATCTAAACAAAAGGATCAAGTACTCCCTCCTTGTGGAACAGACAACCGCCATGGCCCCCTACCTTGGTGCCTGATAGTGAATACATGCTCACAGATGGTGGTGGTGGTGCTGTTATTGTTTTTCTGTTTGTGTTTGTTAGCACCAGTGGTTGCAAATGCCAGAAGCCCAACTCAAACTAGTTTAAGCAAAAGGGAAAATGTTTGGCTCATCCAGGAGCCTGCCTGGAACAAGTTGCTCAGACATTAGGAATCAGCTTATCTTCTCTCAGCTCTGGTTTCTCTGTTCTGGCTTTATACACAGGCATGTCTTTCTTCAGCAGACTCAGGGCTGGCTCCCGCAGGACCATTGGATCAGCTCAGCCAACTCAGAGCTCAGAGTGAGCCTCTTTCTCAAGCAGAATTCCCAGAGCAAATCCACATGGCCAGTTCTGGCCAGGTGCCCAGCCCTCAACCAATCACAAGGATTCTCAATGGCCAGTCCTGGCTCACATGCCCCACCCAAACCACATAGACAGAGCGGGGAAAGGATGGAGAAGGGAGATGCTGTCATGAGAACAGGTGTGGATGCTGGAGGGGCACGACATTTTAGGCCGGGCGCAGTGGCTCATGCCTGGAATCTCAGCACTTTGGGATGCCCAGGCAGTTGGATCACTTGATGAGGTCAGTAGTTTTAGACCAGACTGGCCAACATGGTAAAACCCCGTCTCTACTAAAAGGACAAAAGAAATTAGCTGGGTGTGGTGGTGGGCGCCAGTCAGCCCCAGCTACTCGAGAAGCTGAGGCAGGAGAATCACTTGAACCCGGGAGGCGGAGGCTGCAGGGAGCAGAGATTGCACCATTGCACCCCAGGCTGGGCGACAGAGTGAGACTCAAAAAAAAAAAAAAAAAAAAAAAAGAGAGAGAGAAAAGAAAAGAAGTCAGTCAGCTGGGCGTGGTGGCTCACACCTGTAATCCAAGCACTTTGGAGGCCAAGGCGGGCAGATCACCTGAGGTCGGGAGTTCAAGACCAGCCTGACCAACATGGTGAAACCCCGTCTTAAAAAAGAAAAAAAATTATTAAATTAAAAAAAAAAGAAAGAAATCAAACCTCCAGGATACTCCTCAATGCCCCTGGTGTCAGGCACGGAGGACATGTTATGGTCCACACCAGATCAAGTGCTCCCTGGCTTGCACGGTTAGGACACTGAGACTCAGAGGGTGCCAGCAGTGGCCCAAGATTACACACTCTTCAGAGCCCACGGGTCCTATGTCCCGTGCCATCAACTCTCTGGACCCTCCCAGCCATCACTGGTGCCTGGTGATACAGCTGCCTGTCACCTCAAAGCTCAGACACATGGGCTCTGTACCTCAAGAGATAAAGACCAGCCCCACCTAAATGGCCCTGCCCAGGAGCACCAGCCCTGATAATAAGACTAGCTGGGCACCCTGGCCAGCCCTCACCTGCTCTGGCCCCGGCTGCACCTGCTTGGGAGAGTGGTGGGCCTGGCAGGGGAGGGGTGAGGTTCTATCCGTGGACGTCTGTCTCTGAATCCTCACTAGCTCTATCTGTTTGGGAGTCTCTAGTTGCAGATTCCAGGAAGCAGAGCAGAGGGCTATTGGCTGCTTTTAGATGCATTCTTTTTTTTTTAATTGAGACAGGGTCTTACTCTGCCGCCCAGGCTGGAGTGCAGCGGCATCATCACAGCTCACAGTAGCCTCAACCTCCTGGGCTCAACCGATTCACCCGCCTCGGCCTCCTGAGCAGATATGCGCCACCACACCTGGCTGATTTTTTTTTTTTTTTTTTTTTGTAGAGATGGGATTTTGCCATGTTGCCCAGGCTCGTGTCGAATTCCTAGGCTCAAGTGATCTGCCCGCCTCGCCTCCCAAAGTGCTGGGATTACAGGCATGAGCCACTGCACCCAGCCTAGATCCAATTTTTAAATGTAACTAAAACTTATTGGTTTATCTTTTATCTTTTAAATCTTTTATTTAAGCTTCAAACCTAATAAAGAATCACAAGTAGGCTACTGGGCAATGCAGGTCCAAGCACAGCAGCTCTGGGCAGCTGGGTTTCCAGCCCAGCATTCTTCCCCATGCTCATTAAAGCCGAGCAGGCTTTAATGTCCTCATCATGTTGCATCTCTGCTATAAAACCTTCAATAGCTCCCTATTGTCTCAAAGATAAAATCTAAACCCCCAACAATAAGACCACTCATCCTTGCCTTCTTTTTTTTTTTTTTGAGACTGAGTCTCACTCTGTCACCCAGGCTGGAGTGCAGTGGTGCGATCTCGGCTCACTGCAACCTCCGCCTCCCAGTTCCAGTGATTCTCCTACCTCAGCCTCCCTAGTAGCTGGGATTACAGGTGTGCGCCACCACGCCCGGCTAATGAGCCTCCATCTTCTAATCTATGAAATGGGGATGATGAGAGCACCTACCTAACAGGGTTGTTGTGGATTTAATGAGTAAAGGGCAGAGCGTGAAATGTGCTTAGTACAGTGCCTAGCACATAAAGTGACCAGGAAATGGGAGTTTAGTTTGTGTGAAGATCACTTTAATTATTTTGAGAAAGTGCGCTGCCTCCAGAGGTATCTGCCTAGTGGATCCTGTTCCTTCTGCAGAAGATTATTCCTTTAAGTTAAAAAAAAAAAAATCAGTTTAGGCTGGGTGTGGTGGCTCATGCCTATAATCCTAGCACTGTGGGAGGCCGAGGCAGGAGGATTGCTTGAGCTCAGGAGTTCAAGATCAGCCTAGGCAACATAGGAAGACCCCCATCTCTCAAAAAAAAAAAAAAATCAGCTCACTTCTTAGGACACCAAAGCACAAGTGACTAAAGAACACATGGGTACGCTGGACTTCACTGAAATTAAAAGCTGCTGCACTACAAATAATGCAATTAAGAAAATGAAGGCCGAGCATGGCAGCTCACGCCTGTAATCCCAACACTTTGGGAGGCCGAGATGGGTGGATCACTTGAGTTCAGGAGTTCGAGACAAGCCTGGCCAACATGGTGAAACCCTGTCTCTACTAAAAATACAAAAATTAGCTGTGTGTGGTGGCGCATGCCTGTAATCCCAGCTATTTGTCAGGCTGAGGCAGGAGAATAGCTTGAACCCAGGAGGAGGAGGTTGCCGTGAGCCAAGATCATGCCATTGCACACACACTAAAAAGTAAAAAACAATGTACAAAACAGGCCCCCAAAAATACTTGCAAATATATATTTGATAAGGGACTTGTATCCAGAATATATTAAGAACTCTTTCTGGCTCATGACTGTAATCCCAGCACTTTGGCCGGAGGATACCCTGAGCCCAAGAGTTCAAGACAAGCCTGGGCAACACAGTGAGACCCCCAAATCTACCAATTTTTTTTTTTTTGAGATAGAGGTTCATTCTTGTCACCCAGGCTGGAGTACAATGGCGCAATCTTGGCTCACCACAACCTCTGCCTCCTGGGTTCAAGTGATTCTCCTACCTCAGCCTCCCAAGTAGCTGAGACTACAGACACTGGGTGTGGTGTCACATGCCTGTAGTCTCAGCTACTTTAATTGGCTGGGCATGTCTGTAGTCCCAACTATTTGAGAGGCTGAACTGGGAGGATCTCTGGAGCCAGGGAGGTTGAGGCTGCAGCAAACTATGATCATCCCACTGCATTTGCACTCCAGTCTGAGTGACAGGGCAAGAGCCTGCCTCAAAAGTAAGAAAACAGGCCAGGCGCAGTGACTCACGCCTGTAATCCCAGTACTTTGGGAGGCTGAGGTGGGTGGATCATTTGAGGTTGGGAGTTCTAGACCAGCCTGGCCGACATGGAGAAACCCCGTCTCTACTGAAAATACAAAATTAGCCAGACGTGGTAGCACATGCCTGTAATCCCAGCTACTTGGGAGGCTGAGGCAGGAGAATCGCTTGAACCAGGGAGTCAGAGGTTGCAGTGAGCCGAGATTGTGCTATTGCACTCCAGCCTAGGCAACAAGAGCAAAACTCTGTCTCAAAAAAGAAAAAGAAAAAGAAAACAAACAGAACTCTTAAACAACTCAATAACAAAAAGACTATAATTCAATTAAGAAATAGGCAAAAGGGCCGGGCATGGTGGCTCATGCCTATAATCCCAGCACTTTGAGAGGCCACGGTGGGTGAATCAATTGAGTCCAGAAGTTCAAGACCAACCTGGGCAACAGGGCGCAACCCTGTCTCTACAAAAAATACAAAAATTAGCTGGGCATAGTGGCTCATGCATTTAGTCCCATCTACTCAGGAGGCTGAGATGGGAGGATCGCTTGACCCTAGGAGGTTGAGGCTGTAGTGAGTGGAGATCGTGCCACTGTACTCCAGCCTGGGGAACAGAATGAGACCTTGTCTCAAATAAAATTAAAATTAATAAAATAATTTGTTTTATGGAAATACAATATCTATTCTGCAAGTACAAAAATCGTACACAAATCATACACATATCACAGTGATTTTTCATAAAGCGACATGTGTAATGAGCACCAGACTGAGAACGTTTCCAGCCCCCAGAAGCCTTCACGGTGATCCTCCCAGTCACCGTCCACTGGGAGGACTTTAGGAAATAAGAATCGTTTCCTTCCTGCTTCCACCCACGTTCCTCTTAGAGGTCGCACCCTTTTGGGATTTTCTAATTGTGTCTTCTGGACCTACCTATTCACTGATGTTTTATTATGAAGGACAAGGACTATGTTTCCGAAGGCGTCATCTTTAGAGAGCATGGCATAACTCCCTGTAAGATGAGGAAGTAATTTCCCAGCTTCTGTTCTCTAACCCTTCACATTTGCATTCTATCTTGTAACCAAGACTCAGTCTTCCTTGATTTGTCAATAGGCTGATTACAGAAAGCAAATAAGCAGTGTTGTTTGTTTGTTTGGTTTTCATTTTTTGAGAACCAAGGTCTCTCTGTGTCACCCAGGCTGGAGTGCAGTGACGTGATCACTGCAGCCTTGACCACCTGGGCTCAAGTGAACCTCTTGCCTCAGCCTCTCAAAGTGCTGGGATTACAGGCATGAGCCACCGTGCCTGGCCAATGAGCAGTATTAAACTCTGGCACAAGCGTACGAGGATACACTGCTCAGCAATAGAGAGAAACAAAGTTTGGGCGGAGCACTGTGGCTCACACCTATAATCTCAACATATTTGGAGGCCAGAGGGGGACAATTTCTTGAGGCCAGGAGTTCAAGACCAGCCTAAGCAACATAGCAAAATCCTGACTCTACAAACAAACATAAATTTAGCCAGTGAGGCTGGGCGTGGTGGCTGACACCTGCAATCCCAGGCATCCCTCCCTTTGGAAGTGGATCACTTGAAGTCAGGAGTTCGACCAGCCTGGCCAGGCCAACATGGTGAAACCCTGTCTCTACTTAAAATACAAAAATTAGCCAGGCGTGGTAGTGTGCACCTGTAATCCCAGCTACTCAGGAGGCTGAGGCAGGAGAATCACTTGAACCCAGGAGGCGGAGGTTGCAGTGAGCCAAGATCGCACCACTGCACTCCAGCCTGGGTGACAGAGTGAGACTTTGTCTCAAAAAAATAAATAAATAAAATTTATCCAGTCATGTTGGTGTGTGCCTATAGTCCCAGCTACTCAAGAGTGTGAGGTGGGAAGATCATTTGAGCCCAGGAGTTTGAGGCTGCAGTGATCACAGCACTGCATTCCAGCCTAGGTCACAGAATGAGTGAGACCCTGTGGGGAAAAAAAAGAAAGGAAAAGAAAAAAAGAGAAAAGAAAAACAAAGTCTGGATGCAAGCACCAACATGGATGAATCTCAATTTTTTTTTTTTTTTTTTTTTTTTTTTTGACAGGGTCTCGCTTTGTCTCCCAGGCTGGAGTGCAGTGGCGCAGTCTCAGCTTACTGCAGCCTCCGCCTCCCGGGTTCCAGCAATTCTCATGTCTCAGCTTCCCGAGTCGCTGGACTACAAGTGCCTGCCACCACGCCCAGCTAATTTTTGTATTTTTAGTAAAGATGGGGTTTTGCCATGTTGGCCAGGCTGCTCTTGAACTCCTGAACTCAGGTGATCTGCCCACCTCAGCCTCCCAAAGTGGCCTCAGATGTATTTTGTTGAGTGAATGAAGCAAGACTACCAAGGCTACATACTGCTCGATTCATTTATATGACATTCTAGAAAAGGCAAAACTGTAAGGAAAGAAAATAGATGAGTGGCTGCCAGGGGTTGGATGGGGGAGGGATTGAGGACAAAGGTGCATAGCAAGGGTAGATTCATGGTGGTTCCCTTTTGGGGTCATGGAATTGTCCTGTATCTTGATTGGGGTGATAGTTACGTAACTCTACATGTTTTCAAAATTCATACAACTGTACACTGAAAAAAAATTCATACAACTGCACACTGAAATACTCTTTTCAGTGTACAGTTGTATGAATTTCACTCTGTGTAAGTTATAGCTCAACAAACAGAAGCCATATTTATAAAACTTTAAATCATGTAAATTATTATGTAAAACATGTAAATAGACTTTGCTGCAGAACCAGAAAGGCCAACTAGATGTGCAGAGAAGTATGAAATAAACCCTGAAGTCACTAAGCTTGGGGTGCTCCCAAAAGCAGAAGATTCCAAATGGCAAGGTTGCATTGGTTCTCTTTATTTAAACTCCGTCAAATGGCTGAGAACTGTTGGCATGTTCTGTACTGTGGAAAATTCACATAAACTGTAAGAACAAAATCAAAACCATCTGTAAACTGTGGGTTTTTGTTTTTTTTTACACAAATGGTAACATATACACTGCTTCATGCCTTTTTTTTTTAATATGATGTATCTTGGAGCTTTTTCCTCATCACCATCTAGAAAGTTTATTATTTTTTGAAACAGAATCTCACTCTGTTGCCCAGGATGGAGTGCAATGGTGGGCTCAGCTCACTGCAATCTCCACCTCCTGGGTTCAAGCGATTCATGCCTCAGCCTCTCAAGTAAATGGGATTACAGGCACCCACCACCTCCACCACACCCAGCTATTTTTTTTTTTTAATTTTTAGTAGAGATGGGGTTTCACCATGTTGCCCAGGCTGATCTTGAACTCCTGACCTCAGGTGATCCTCCTGCCTTGGCCTTCCAAAGTGCTGGGATTGCAGGCATGAGCCACTGAGTCTGGCCTTTTGTTTTTTTTTAGACTGAGCTGGGACTACAGGCATGGTGGCTCACGCCTATAGTCCCAGCTACTTGGGAGGCTAAGGCAGGAGAATTGCTTGAACCCAGGAGGCAGAGATTGCAGTGAGCCGAGATCACGCCACTGCACTACAGCCTGGATGACAGTGCTAGACTCTGTCTCAAAAAAAAAAAAAGAAAGAAAGAAGTTTCACTGTGTTGCCCAGGTTAGAGTGCAATTGCAGCCTCCGGCTCCTGGGTTCAAGTAATTCTCCTGCCTCAGCCTCCCGAGTAGCTGGGACGACAGGCATCTTCCACCATGCGCAGCTAATTTTTGTATTTTTAATAGAGACGGAGTTTCACCATGTTGACCAGGCTGGTCTTGAACTCCTAACCTCAGGTGATCTGCCCACCTCCCAAAGTGCTCACAGGTGTGAGCCACTGTGCAGGGACGTTTACAATATTTCCTACCCTAAGCCATGGTAGATGAGCCAGTGGAAGTGATAATAGCCTTATAATTGAGGATGGGAATCCATGTGGGTATTATCTATATGTAACAGGCGTTCTTTCCTTGTTTCTTTCTTTTTTTTAATGGTCAGGTCGTCCCTCTGTTGCCCAGGCTGGAGGACAATGGTGCAGTCATAGCTCTCTGGAGCCTCAAGCTCCTGGCTCAAGCGATCTTCCCGACTTAGCCTCCTGAGTAGGTGAGACTACAGGCATGTGCCAGTACGGCTGGCTACTTTTTAAATTTTTTGCAGAGACAGGATCTCACTAGGTTGCCCAGGTTGGTCTCGAACCCCTGGCCTCAAGTGATCCTCCTGCCTCCACTTTCCAAAGTGCTGGGATTACAGGCATGAGCCGTTGCACCTGGCTTTAACAGGATTTCTTAACTTGTGTGTATGTGCCACGAATCTCTTTGGCAGTCTAGTGAAGCCTCTGCCTAGCTGGTACCAAAATTCCAGACTCCCAGAGGAAAACAGGCGCTCAGCATAATCCACACTGTAAAAACAGTTTCATCATGCAGAGCAGAGCTGCCCTTTCCAGGTTATGCTGGGAACCTTCCCCAGATCCTCGTTTCCAGGTGGTACCAGGCAGGGCCCAACCTTGAAGGCAGGCCTCTCTCAGAACTGTGATATTTTCTGCACAGTCTATCCTTTTGTCCTCGGCCAAGACATCTTTCCAGCAAAATTACTGGTAGCAGGATGCCATGCAGCAGGGTGAGACCGGATCGCATTGATCTCACAGATGCCCTTCCTCGATCCTGGACTTAGCCAGTTAAAATGAATCCCATTAATCAAAAGGGTTTATCTTAGAAAGGATGGTGGTTTTTTCCCATCAATGTTTCTGGTTGGTTGGTTGGTTTGGTATTTTTTAGACCAAGTGTCACTCTGTTGCTTAGGCTAGAGTGCAGTGGTGCGATCTCGGCTCACTGCAACCTCCGCCTCCGTGATTCAAACAATTCTTCTGCCTCAGCCTCCTGCCTCTTGCTCTATCGCCCAGGCTGGAGTGCAGTGGCATGACCTTGGCTCACTGCAACCTCCACCGCCCGAGCTCAAGTGATTTTTCTGCCTCAGCCTCATGAGTAGCTGGGATTACAGGTATGCTCCACTATGCCCGGCTCATTTTTTTTTTTTTTTTTTTTTTTTGTATTTGTAGTATAAACAGGGTTTTGCCAGGTTGGCCAGGCTGGTCTCAAACTCCTGATCTCAAGTGATCTGCCTGCCTCGTCCTCCCAAAGTGCTGGCATGAGCCACCACACCCAGCCAAAAGGGACAAAAACTTTTTCACAGAAAAACTTTTAAAAAAAAACAAAACAAAAAACGGGTTTCACCATATTGGTCAGGCTGGTCTCGAACTTCTGACCTCAGGTGATCCGCCTGCCTCAGCCTCCCAAAGTGCTGGGATTACAGGCGTGAGCCACTGCGCCCGGCAGAAAAACATTTTTATACAACTTAACCAGAAAGCTTCATTTCAGGTTCAGGAAGTGGAAAGGGCAAAATCCTGGATTTTCACAAATTTCCAAAATGGGTTTATATAACTCTCCATGCTTTTCTTTTCTTTTCTTTTTTTCTTTTAGAGACAGGGTCTCACTCTGTTGCCACGCTGAAGTGCAGTGGTGCGATTACAGCTCACAGTAACCTTGAACTCCTGGGCTCAAGGGATCCTCCCACCTCAGCCTCTTAAAGTGCTGGGATTACAGGTGTGAGCCACTGCTCCTGGCTCTCCACCAACCCTTTTCATCCTGATCGTTTCTCTAGTGAGCAGCATAGAAAAAATGCCTTCTGAGGGGCAGTTGCATTTAACAGACAGCCTTACTAAAGTAAGTACACCAGGGCAAAGATGCAGGAAGGAGAATCAGGCTATTAGTCCCTTGTTGCAAATTGCAATGAATCGAGAAAGTCAGACACAACGATCAACTGCAGTGCAACATTCAGTGGGGGGTTGCGGGAGACCAGCCTGCAGGAGTGGGTGGAAGGATGCGGGTCCCTGTGATGTACCCTCTCTTGGCTTATTGCTTTGGGCAGGAATCACAAGTTAGGAAGGAATCAGCACCAGAAATGCAGAGCTGGCCGGACACAGTGGCTCATGCCTGTAATCCCAGCACTTTGGGAGGCGAAGGCAGGAGGATCTCCTGAGGCCAGGAGTTCGAGACCAGCCTCGCCAAGATGGGGAAACCTCGTCTCTGATAAAAAATACAAAAATTGGCTCGGTGTGGTGGCGTGCACCTGTAGTCTTAACTACTTGGAAGGCTGGGGCGAGAGAATCACTTGAACCTGGGAGGTAGGGGTTGCAGTGAGCCGAGATCATGACACTGCACTCCAGCTTGGGCGACAGCACAAGACTGTCTTTAAAAAAAAAAAAAGAAGGCCGGACTCAGTGGCTCATGCCTATAATACCAGCACTTTGGGAGGCCAAGGCGGGTGGATTACTCGAGGTCAGGAGTTCAATACCAGCCTGATCAACATGGTGAAGCCCAATCTCTACTAAAAATACAAAAGTAGCTAGGCTTGGTGGTGCATGCCTATAGTCCCAGCTACTCGGGAGGCTGAGGCGGGTGAATCGCTTGAACCCGGGAGGCGGAGGTTGCAGTGAGCTGAGGTTGCACCATTGCACTCCAGCCTGGGCAACAAGAGTGAAACTCTGTCTCGAAAGAAAGAAACGCAGAGCTGAAGAGCAGCCCAATGTAAATGGTCCCATCGAAGAGCAACTCTTTGTCATGGACATCTGCAAGTGACCCAGACTGTCCAGCAGCATCCACGATGTTTGCACAGTGTATGTCCCCACGGAGGGATGTCTCTAACCTGCCAGGGTCCTAGAGTTAAAGTTCTTTCTGTTGAATGGAGCAATTTTGCCCATTTTTTTAGTTTGGCAGAGTTCATGCTGAGCATGAAACAGCTCACAGCAGACAGCATCAGGTTTCAGCCTTTTTTTTTTTTTTTTTAAAGACAGGGTCTCGCTCTGTCACCCTGGCAGGCTGGAGTGCATCGGTGCAATCATAGCTCACACTGCAGCCTTGACCTCTTGGGCTCAAACGATCCTCCCAGTGCAGAGCTTTCAGCTTGGGGTCAGGTTTGGGCAACTAGAATTTGTGAATTCAGGATTTTCTTCTGCAGCAGCTAAGCCAAGAGGCTGTGTGTCTCACGGCTGAGAGCGAAGCGAGGCTTTCCTAAGCCCTTTAAGTCTGTCAGTTTCAGAGCCCAGGTGGACGTCCCATCAGCTAGAAAATCATGACTCTAAGGGTCAGCTGTGTGATTTCACAAGCACTCATTAGCAACTAAAAACTGCTTTTTAAAACCCTGAAAGTGTGTCTCCATTTAGAGATTGCCCCTTTTTCATGTTTTTTTTCCAGAAGCTCAAATAGACAAACACTATAGTAAGAACCATCAGTTACTGAGACTTGTTCAGTTTGTTTGTTTGTTTGTTTGTTTGGAGTCAGGGTCTCACTGTTGCCCAGGCTGGAGTGCAGTGGCACGATCTTAGCTCATTACAACCTCCATGTCCTGGGTTCAAGTGACTCTCCTGCCTCAGTCCTGCCTCAACCTCCCAAGTAGCTGGAATTATAGGCACCCGCCACTATTTCCAGCTAAT
>CAUYLG010041320.1:0-52779 GCA_963573385.1 Cacajao melanocephalus | reverse complement strand
ACAATTATTGGCATAATAGAGGTTTTTAATACCCATTTTTAGACTGCATTCTAGCCTGGGCAGTAGAACAAGAATCCTGTTCTCTCTCCCTCTTTTTCTTCCTCTTTCTTTCTCTTGTACATTCTTTTTATTTCTTTCTTTCACTCTCACTTTCTTTCCTCTCTTTTTCTTTCAAAAAATAAAAAAAATAAAAAAATAAAATTTTCTTTATAGTAGTAGAATATTGGAAACAGCCTAAAAGGCATGGAGTATAAATGGTTAAATGAAATCCAGAATGTGCATACATTAAGTATTGGCTTGATATTTAAAGTATTGTTTGCCATTTATTGACATGGAAAGTTATTCATGATACGTTTTAAATTTTTTTAAAAAGCATCTATAATATGATCCTATATGTAAAATCAAATGTCTGAACTGATTTTCTTAATGTTAACAGGGGTTAAACACTGGGGTTAGTAATTTTTGTGTAATCTTACTTTATTCTCTATGCTTTTCTTTATGTTTTGAATTTTTTTAAATGAGCATATACTGTTTACATGATGACTGTGGAAATAAAAGGGCACTGAACAAATTCATCTTCATAACTCAAAAAAAGCCAATCTGCAAAACTTTCTATTTGCACACCAATCTTCAACCAGTGGGGTTTTTAAGCTGCCCTTATGACACTTACCAATTTCATAATGATAATAGTAGTAAGTGCACTCATTGTCAATCTTTAGTAACTGATAGTGAAGACAGTTTATAAAAATCCTTATTTGCTTTTTTGTCTGGACTTTTCACTCCAGCTAATTTGGATTTTGCACCACCTCTTCTTCTCCATGAATTTTTAATATGATGTTCACTAGAAAAGAAATTGAGTTTTTATGAATACCTTCCACAGGTTTGCACAAGTAAGTTTTCATTGCAGTGGTTAATTATTTCAGGCAGTCATTGCCCCTATCTTCATTCCATCAGTTATAATCATATGTGGGACTTTGTCACTAAGAGGTAAACAGGACATTTGAAATCTGCCTCCCTTTTATACATGTACAGCAAGCCCTTTGCCTTGTTCCCTTTATCTCTGAAATGGGTAGAACAATGAATATTTTACTTACCTCAATGGGTACTGTGAAGGTAAAATGAGATAATTTATGGGAAATGTTTCACAAAGTTAAAAGTAGCGTATATAGTAATGAGGCAGACTGGCTTATCTTAGAATCAAGGGGTTTATGTAACATTGAGTATTTTAAGCAGCAGCGATCATCTTTGGTATTGTCCACAACACCTGCAGCCAGTGTGGTCAAACAGGTTGGCTGCTATTTCAAAGGGCAGCATTAAATTGAGGAACGCAGGTATTATAAGAATAAAGACTAAGTCACTCATCCAGAAATCCATCATGAAAAAAACAGCCAGAATTTCTTCCATCATTTTCTTGGGCTGCTAATTTATCATGTAAGTTGTATTGCATTAAAGGTTTTTAAAAATAGAGTATCCGTGATTTTCTTAAAATATCAATTTGCAAGAAGTTCGTTAATTCCTAACAGCGTAGAACTAAGTATTTTAAATTCCTTGGAGAGAAAAAATATCTCCAAAGATTAAGAGCAAATATCTCTTTTTTATTTAATTAAAGCAAAAACATAGCCTGCTTAGGAAGAAAGTGGTCACTCTGAACATACACACACACACACACACACACACACACACACACACACACACTATTATAGCCTCCCTTTTGAAATGACATCTGTCTTAACGTTCATTTTCACAGGTGGAGAAAATTGAGGGTGCAGAGTTCTGACACTGTCATTAGTTACAGCTGAATTTCCTCTGAACTAAATTCAATTAAGTAGTGCTGGAGAGGCACTGGGGGCTCCTCTTTGCATGGGTCTCCTGTTTAGCACTCGGATAAACTCATATCGCCTTGATAATGAAACCAAAACCCTTTTTTAATGTTGAAAAGGGCAACTGATGCTTATTAATTTGTGATAGTTCTGGTGAATTGCGGTTTCCTTTACCACGTAGACAAGTTTCTCATTTTTCTTTTTTTATACTAAAGGGATTTTGTGAAATACATATAATAGTGAACTCTTTATAATACCCCACGTATATACAGAGTTGTTTCCCAACATTTTAAGCTCCCTCATATGACCCCCATTTGTGAGCTTTGTCTACTTTGAGGAGAGCCTTTGTATCAGTGGTGGAGACTCGATTGGCAATGGATTTTGAAGTATGTACTGTTACCCCATACATATACATCAACCCAGGATCACTTTCTGGATAATTTGATGATCTGGGTAACTGCCCTGGGCTTCAGCCATCACGTTGAGACCTGCTCCAAGTAACTCCTCTGCATCTTAATATTTCCATCTCTAAAATGTTTTAGCCTTTTAGTATATCATTGGGATATTTACATAGGACTTACTTGAAATTTTCTGAGAAAACTTTCTTTGTAACATTGTAGCTTAAAGCAATATTGTATTTTGTTATTACTGTTATAATAATGATGAAAATGTATTTTCTCCCTGTTTTTAGCTCTATGAGTACTGTGTCTTATATGGATGAACCCAGCCAGCGTGATGATATCTCTCGCCTTACAGTTCGGATGGAAAACACCTATCAGTTAGGTGTGTTCTTTTATCTCTTACTCCTATTTTAAACTTCTAATTTAGTGACTGGTGTTCATAAAAATGATATTTGATGACCTGGCATTATCTGCAATTCTAGCACAATATAAGGGACTTTAATTACTTAAGCGATTTGATTCTACTTTAGTTTCTTCCTCAGCAAAAAGGTAGCAACACCTGCTGTCTTACTTTTCTTTACCAATGTTTCCCAAATGCTAAGCAATTCACTGGGTGGCACTGACTGATGTATATAGTATACTACTGACTTCATAAATTCACTGAGTATTTCTGGTATATCGATAGAGAGATATGATTTACATGAAAGAGATAAGTATTGATGTTTTATCCAACAAAACCAGTCAGTGTTGTTAATAGATAAAGCGGGGCGGTGGGGGGAACCTCAAAGCAAAGGCAAATGACTCATAGTCCCCTGTTGACAGAGATGTTTATCCATTACCACTGAGGTTTTCAGTCTTTGAAAACAAAGATCTTTGCACCTGTCCCTATACTCCCAGGTGGAGTCCATGGCAAATATCTTTTCCCATCCATGTTTCCTCATAGACCCACTGGTTTTCTCTAAACGCATACCTGCCCACTATTATCTGAATTCATGTATAATTACTGCTATATAGAAGTTCCACAGAGATTTACCAAAGGGGAAAGGAAGACTCTGTGGGCCAACATGATTCCATCTGTGCCCAGTTAGCCCCAAGAAAATTATAGACCATCAGCATGTCTCCTTCAGCCTTGTAGCT
Source organism: Cacajao melanocephalus (assembly GCA_963573385.1). NCBI lineage: Eukaryota > Metazoa > Chordata > Mammalia > Primates > Pitheciidae > Cacajao > Cacajao melanocephalus. The sequence goes on along the minus strand of CAUYLG010041320.1, from coordinate 49,421 downwards.
GGTTTTCTACGTAATCCCCAAGACTACATGGATTACACAGCTCCATAGTTAGTCAATCTACTGGTATTTTCACAGTGCCTGTTGTGGACAGCTACTATTCCTGACATTCAATATACTTTTATACCTCTCTGGTAACCCTAGTAAATTTCCTTTGAAATTCCACCATCATCACCACTTTTGATCCTAACATTCTGCTGAAGCTGGCACTGGCTTTATAGATAGAACAGTGACTAATTCTAGGATGGCATGTAACCACTGTCCATCCAATCAAAACCTCTCAGATTAAATTCAGGAAATATTGTTTGGCCTGTTGCAGAAGAACATAAAGCCCTGAAACCTGAATGAATGTAGGGGTTATGGCAGCATCTGCCATCTTGCCCTGACTTGAAACAGAGAGAACAACAGAATCCTGATGTCATCATTTGAGTCCTAAATCCCGGTTGGCTACACTTTAACTTTTCAGTTAGGCAAGCTAAGTTTGGGTCAGATTTTCCCTCACTCGCAACTAAAAGTTCTTAGCCATAGGGTGTCCATTACTAGGGTTTGAATCAGATTTCAACAAGATAAGGCAGGTGAAATGGGAATTCCTGTGTTTCTTCATAAAGGTATTTTTTGCAACTTGTTTTCTCAAATAAACAAAATAAAGCATCTTATCAGTTTTAGAAGTTCTGAGTATGAATCACATTACAAAAGTAATTTTAAGATGGCTCTGTCTTGAAAGATGACATTTAATATTGGCAGTGACATTTCAGCCAAATTCCTTCAACTGAGTTTATGAATCACATTTTTTTCTAAATTAATAAATTTCTTATGAAAAAAAAAGAAAAGTAATTTTAGAAAAAGCTTAGTATGAATGAAATATATCCATATTTTCTTACAATAGTCTATGTGAATTTTTATATAATTAAAGTATTTTATGCTTGACGATTCACTTCTAAAGTATTCATCCAGCCATTTTATTAATGCTTAATACTGTATTTCCACTTCTACTTGTTTCTGGGTTTATTTCACATATGAAAGGTACTTTGTGGGTATATTAATCCATTTTACATTGCTGTAAAGAAGTGTTCCCTGAGACTGGTAATTTATAAAGAAAAGAGATTTATTTGGCTCATGATTCTAGAGACTGTACAAGAAGCTTGGTGCCAATATCTGCTTCTGGTAAGACCTCAGTAAGTTTTTAGCCATGGCAGAAGGGAAGGAGATTTGGCATGTCATATGGCAAGACAGAGAACAAGAGAGGTGCCAGGCTCTTTTAAATACTCAGCTCTCAGGTGAACTAATACAGGGAGAACTACAATGCAAGAACTCAGTAATTACCACGGGGACAGCATCAAGCCATTCATGAGGGATCCACCCCCACGGCCCCAACACCTCTCACCACACCCCACCTCCAACACTGGGGATCACATTTCAGTATGAGATTTCAAGGGGACAAATATCCAAAGTATATGAGTGGGCCTTTGGTAAAGAGTTTATCATATCTTTACAATGTCATACTGTCCAGAAACATAGAGAAAAATATCAGCCAATCACCACCACTATTATGTTTAATTAATTTTTCATTCTGTTCAATAATGTTTACATCATCTAAACACATCTTAGATGAGAGCATTTGTGTAATTACAGCTACAAAAAATGAGATGAAACATGAGTATAATTTACTAGAGAGAAAAGGGAATAGAAAAGAAACTAAGTTTCTTATAATAAAATATCATTTACTTATTTCTTGTTAATTACTAAAAGAGTATAGAAGAAAATGCAAACTGTGGCATCTGCCATATCTGAATTTGAGTACTAATTTTGCTAATTCCTAGGTAAAGGATGTTTGAGCAAGGTATTTAGCATCATTGAATCTCAGTGGCTTCCCTCATAAATAGGGATAATAGTCTACATATCATAGGGTTGCTGTGGGACTCAAATGAAAGAATATATTTAAATCTCTCGATTCATCATGTTACTGCTCCTGAAAATGACTGACTCTAGGACCTTACTATAGATCACTAAGAATAAAGCCTTCCATGATATTCATTGTAATTTCATATTAATTATGGAATAAGCTTTCCACAAGACTTTTTCTGGAACTATGATTAAAGTGGCACCTGGTTGTTTATAAACATGGATTGTGAGGGCCAGGCCAGACTAGAACTCTTGGTGGCCATCTTTGCTACCACATCAAGGCAGCCTGCCTTGAGAATGAAGCTAGCACAATAGAAAGTAGATCCAAAATATTGATAGAGAAAGAGAGAGATCAAGTGAGTTTAGCTTCCATGAAGTGCTCAGAGGGCCCTGCCTGTATATCAGGTTTTCTTAGACAGACCCTGTCAATCTCAGCATCGATTTTGTACCACCCCATGGGGTCCTTCCCAACCCTGAAGGCCTCACTGGATCCCTACTTATGTCCTCTTCCATCTTTCTGCCTTCTCAGCAAAGTAAATTGAATTTCTTCCTTCAGCATGCAATAACTACAATAACAGCAATAACACCAATAAGATCACATATCTAAGAAGTGTTTTATTGTGAGGCAAGCACTGTTCTAAACGTATTCAATATATTGTCTCATTTAATTCTAACAAAAAAATATGTAGTAATTATTATTATTATCCCAATTTGGGGTAGTGGAGGGGCACATACATTAGGTAGCCTTATCTTTATCTATCCTCTGTTAAATCTGTTTTTTGTTTTTTTTTTTTTTGGTCCTGATTCTTTAGGTCTTTGCTTTTTGATTTCTAAAACATGTTTTTTCTCCTAAGGAAAAAACAAAAATCTCAAAAGAGAAGAAAAGCTTTGCCATTCACGTCAGTTGACTCTGAAAGTAATTGTAGGAGCTTATTACAGAAATCAGAAGCTGAACATTGATGGATAATTCTGGATGTTTAGGGGAAAGGCAACAAAGAAGTAAGAAAAGAATAGTTCATTACCATATTTCAAAATATTTTCGGAACAAAATCTGGTTAATGACTTTTTATTAATCTAAGCAAACTATGAAAAGGACATTGGTAGCATTGTACAACGAGAACTACTGGAAACAGATTCAAGTGCCACCAGGACCCTCTTTCCAGCACTAATCTGTGTGCACTTCCTTCTCTTTTGATGGCCTGGCTTCCTTTCCACCATGAAAAACATGGCCTCCAGCAGGTCCTAAGAGTCACATGGTAACTTTTGCCACCGGAAAAGGGCTGACTTTTTTTTTTTTCCTACTTGCAGTTTAAAATAAGAATTCCAAGAAAAGACTCTCATTGTCCTGGCCCAGGGCATTGTCACCCCTGGGTCAATCAACCATACCCTGGGCTTGGGCTCGCAGGAGGTGATGGGAGATGGTTAAGAACTACTTTACCTACCCAGATTCATTCTCCACCCCCACCCTGCCACAATTTAAATGGAATTCAACAATTTCTATATTATCATCAAAATAAAAATGCCATTTCTAGAACCTCAAGAGGCTCACCTAACTGAACTGCAGTCAGAGGCTGTAACCTTCTGGTTAAGTACAGCCAGTGGGAAACCTCAGCAGAGAGGCAGAGGGAGAGAGGAGTGTGAGGGGGAACTGTTTCTTTCCCTGGCTCCTGCCTGTGGGTTCATCACAGCCTGGTTACATTCCTCAACCAAAGGACAGAAGCTAATCCTAAGGGACCCCTCTCCACATGACCCTTCTGGGATCTATTAAAAGTTCTTCCTCTATTTCCCAGTCTAGGGGTGGGAGACAGGCTGACAACCTTACTTTCACCGGCTGACGGGCACTGCACTATCCCTCGTGATTTTCTCCATCCCACTCAGAACTTCCTCCTGGAATTATTTTAACTTTAGGGCACCGTATGTTTCCTTTGACCTTGATAGACAACAGTCATCACAAACAAACACTTATTAATAGCTATTGATGACCACTGAAAGAGAATTGAATAGAATTCTTGATCTCATGCCTTCATCTTTATCAATTCTTCAAATAGTGATTGAGCCTCTGCATGCCAGGCCCTGGGCACATGTGCATGTTGTACAGTGACATTAGGTATGACCAAAGAGATGATATGGCTGCTATTCCTGGGATGCAGGATAAAGAAGCTTCATCCGAAGCTTCTGCTCTGAACGTGGATGAAATGTGGTTGAGAATATAAGCTGTAGCATCAGATAAACCTGGGTGCGCAGCCCAGCTCTGCCTCTGTGTGTGATTCTGGGCAGGTTACTTAATGTATTTAAATCTCTGTTTCCTACCTGCCAAGTGGAGATAACAGTGAGATTCACCTCAGAGATCTATTTGAAGACTGTATAAGGTAATAAATATGAAGTGCTTATCACACTGCCTGACAGGAAGCAAAAGCTTAATAAAAAGTATTCATTATTATATATGTATACAATATATAATCATACATCATATATAATGATTATTATCTATAAAATTTTTCATTCTTTTTAAATTCAGAAATCATACATTAAAAATTTCTTATGCCTTTAGCATTGTGTTAGACTCTGAGGAGGATAAAATCCGAGCTTGCTTACCATTTCACTGGAAACGCAGGTATGCTTTAGCCAATATCAAGTGGATTAAGAGCCAGATGGCAGTGGGGACCCATCGCAAGGAAAGCAGGGGGAAAGGAGGGGACATTGTCCCAAACAAGGACATTTTTTCCTGAGAGGAGGTAGAGGACTACCTGGAGAAGAAGACATTTGAGACAGCCTTGAAACATGAGTGACTGTTTCTCAGATGAACAAGATGGGGAAAAGTATTCCATTTGAAAACTAAACAGCAAGAGTAAAGACAGATGGAGCCTGTGAGGCTGGAGCAGTCCACAAGTGAGGCACTGTGGTAGCGGGAGAGGAGGCCGCAAGGAACCACACCTTAGACCTCGCTAAAAGGAATGTCACTTAAGATCTGCTGACAGATCTTAAGATTGGAGGGGGAGATATAAGAGGTAGGGAGCTAGTTAGAAAGCTGTTGAGACTTTGAAGCATGTCCCTAACAATGGATCCTGGGAAGGAAGAGACTTTCAATGTCAAACCCCAGCAGTATTGAACACACTTTTGAGGTAGTAGGGTAAGTATATGAAACTCTTGTCTTGTCTTCTCCCAGAGCACCTAACAGGAAACCTAATTAAGGCCACCCAGAAGATTAAATCCCTCCATGTTTCAATACTCTTTTGATTAGCCTGTGGGGTGGGTGGGTGTGTGTGATTTGAAATTATATTTTAGAAAGAAATTTGATATATATTTTCAGGTCCTCCCAAGCATTTTCCTGTGGTCACAGTCAATCATATTTTGAAAGATGTGTTAACCAGCTATCTACAAGTAGAAGAATATGAACCAGAGCTCTGTAGACAGATGACTAAAACCATTTCTGAGGTACATGTGTGATTTGCCCACAGTGTTAACAATAGATAGAATATTTGCTGAAAGCACAATAAACCCTCTACTTTTTGATGAGGGGAATTAATTTGCAGAAAAAGTTATAATATATATTTATAATTAAGTCATATTCTACATATATGAGTGTGTGTGTGTATATATAGCCTTTGTCTGAAATAACCATGTGCATCATTTGCATGCATTATGTAAAAGTATATAAAACTGCCCCATTTATAAAAGTCTTTATTGCAAAAGATGTAACATTTTAATGATTATTTTCTCTTCACTAAGGCAGCTTATTTGAGTGCCATCAAAAACAGACATTGTAGTCTTTAAGCACGTTTCTATTTTTACCAACCCCAGGGCTGGCACTTCATCAAGGTTTTCTCTACTTTCTTTTTTATAACAAACGTTTTAATAAACATTAATGATTAGTTATATTACAGGAGACTCCAAATGGTTCCTTAATTAGACATGAACAAGACAGTGTAACTCCAATGCCAACATTCTTTGATGGGAAGCCATCTTAATGAAATTTTTCAAAGAATGTAATTTATTAAATTCTGTGTTCTGGATTATAATTATTTCATGTATCTTAGAAGAAGAGGTAGATTTATTGCTGGTGTTATAATTTTGTACCTGAACGTTCTATCTCAAGAGGACCATGCTTGAAGGGAATCACAGTTATGGTTCTACAACAATTATTTAGCGTCTATAATGCATCATGCTATTAATTTAAATCCCCTATATTTATAACAAAGGTTAATACTTTTGAGTTTCAATGTAGCTAAATGAAGACCCTCCCTTTTTTTAAATTTCTAGGTTATTAAAGCCCAGGTCAAGGACTTGATGATTCCACGATATAAGCTAATTGTGATTGTTCACATTGGACAACTGAACAGGCAGAGCATGCTTATTGGAAGCAGGTGCCTCTGGGATCCTAAAAGTGATACATTTTCATCTTATGCTTTTAGAAATTCTTCCCTGTTCGCTCTTGCAAATGTCTATGCAGTTTACCTTGAGTGATTGAAAATAAGAAATCTAGTTCTTACCTTTGAAAATCATGAGGCAGGCTGTATGTATGCACATGAAAGTTTTACTGCCAAAAACTTTAAGAAAGAAACAACACTGATATTTCAACCAACTGGAAGGTTTTGAATTTTTTCATGTTCTAGTAAAGAATGGGGAAGGAGAGGGTAGCACAGAAAGAATCTTGTTTATCTAAAGCAGAAACTTGGTCTTGATTTTGGTGGATTGTTTTCCATGGATACAGGTTCTTATTAAATATTTGTTTTGGTACTAATTATTTTAATTATTCTTTAATTAGAGAGTTACAATTTCCTGTATTGTTTTTTAATAAAGAGAAGCTTTCGAAAAACTGTGGCTATATACCCTGACCAATAAATGACAGCAGAATATTCAACATGGTATACACAAATGATAAATAATGTGCCTCAGTGCTGCATATAAAAGAATACTGGTTTTCATTTTGTACTTAATAAATTGAGCAGCATTCATTAAGTGCAATTATTGTTACATGTACCTGACAGTTGAAACTGCTGAGGTAGAATTAATGGCTCCATAACAAGTATCGTGGTCCCACGGGCTGCAAGCTAAAACTAGAAGCTCTTGTGGCTTGCCTGCACTTTACACAATTGTGGGAGAACTGAACGTTGGCTCTCCAGTAATGGAAACTATAAAGTGAACAAAGGCTTTTTGAGGCACTGAAGTAGACATTGTGATATTAAATATACATGATACTTAATACTAAATGTGTCTGTAACACATAAAATCATTTATTGGAGAGAGACATTGCTTTTAAATATCCTAGGCTAATAAAATGTTTCACCAAATATATAGCTGGCACCTTAACAAATAAAACTTGTGTATTTACCATTTTACTCCTATGAATTTAATACTAAAGTGACCCAGTGAGGTTTTGAATAGATGGGCACTAAAATTTACAGGGCTGAAATAGCTTATTATTCTGCTGGTTAATGTATCTTGTGCCACGGATCATTTATTTTTATGAAGCTTTCAAGTCTTTGTGTGCAAGGAAATTGATGCTGTGGCGTTGTTCTTAGAGGGTAAGTGGACTACCTAAAGGACATTTGTTAAAGGTCAAAGACAAACCGTACACATATGGAGAAAATTAGCAAAGCAGTAGTCTTAAAAAAATGATTTGTCATGTCAAAAAGAGTTTAGCAAATGGAAGCCCAGTCAATGCTTTAATTTTCCTATGTTTTGGTGTCTTACTTTTCCCCAAAATGAAATGTAGTAAAAAATGGATACTTTTAAAATCCGTTTCCTCCTGCTGTTTTCTGGCTTTTAAAGCCAGATTATTCATTTTGATTATTCAAAATGAATTTGTCAATTTTCATTATTTTTTTTCCTGTTAGTGCATTAGTGGAAATATGTCTATATCATGATTTATCACAACCAATATCGTCAGTCTCCATAGGCAAGTTTTAAATCTGGGTTAGATTACAAGTATAATAAATAAATGAGCTTCCTATTTTCATTACACATTTGTGAACATCTCCCTTCTTGGAACGACAGCGGGGGTAATCATATAAAAATTTTGTATGAATAAATCCAAGTGAAGAAAGTTCTTTAATATACAGAAAGTCTATCGTAACAATGACTGTTTGTTTTAGAGTTCTAAATTCTAATCCATGAGATAATTTCTTACCATCTTCCCCAAGCTGTGTTGGGAATCGAAACTGCAAAAGATGATGGCAGTTAAAAAACAAAAAAGAAAGCAGTTTGCCAGTATATTGCCATGCACTGTAATTCAGATACTCAAATGATGAATTCTAGCAATTACATAGCAGTATACGAATACACAGTAAAAAACTCACGCATTGTGACTAACTTGGGAGAAGCTAGTCATCACACAGAACCTTACCATGAGAAATTTTTGAAGAAGTTGTTATACTATAAATTTGAAGGAATTATTTCACTTTGAAACACCCTCAATTTCCCTGGTATTTTTTCCTCTCCTAAAGTGCCATCCTTCTTCCCAGACCAGCCACCCATCCCCGCCCCAGAGCCTTCACTCATGCTTTCCTACCTCAGAGCACCTACCTCCCACTCAAGCAACTTTCTTCACTTTTCAGGGTCACATTCAGGTCTCACCTTTTCTCTTGGTCCTTCTCTATTCATTGCTTGCCTCCTGCTCTCTTTGTCCAATCACTCTCATGGTCGAGCTCTTGATTGTTTTCTAGCTAACTTTTGATTTTAGTTTTGTTTCCCTGCTATTAATAGACTGAAGATATATTGAGGACATGGACCACATAACTTGACAGTGCCTAGCAATAAAAATTATTTTTACTTTTAAAGTAACCATCATGTGCATTACACTGTGCTACGTAACTCCCAGCTACACAGATAAAGCAAACACAGTTCAACCCCTGAGGAACTAGGATCCTACAGGGATGAAAAAAGAAGTACACAAGTGACCACAGTATAGGCTCAAATATATTATCATAAGAAAATTCCAGAATATCTTTATCCAATTAACGGAATCGTGGAAGCCTTCATGAAAGGAAGGAAAATTTAATCTAGACTCTGAAGGAGATAGTAGAATTTCAACAGGCAGAAGAGTACAGGAAGTCTAGACTGGATAAAACAGTGTTTGTGAAGATAAGTGGTTAGAAATAAGATTAGAAGGATACATTGTGAACATCTGGGTAAGAAAATGAGTAGTCATCAGAGGTTTTTAATTTGGCTAACACTGTAAATGAAGTGACGCTCTAAGAAGATGAATATGTTGGAAAAGAACAGGAAGACTCACGGGGGGAGGTGAGAGGTAGTACAGGCTGGATGAAGCAGTGGCATTTGAAATGGAAAGGAGAGGACGGTTGTATGAGACGCTGTAGGGGCAAGGCCTACAAGAATAGGCCCAGGGGAAGGAGGAGTCAGAAGAGACTCTAAGGCAATACGAAAAGACAGTTGAAAGTTTCAGGCTCTGGACGTTTGCAGACTTAGGGTCTGAGTCCTGCTGTCCTGGGCACAAGTTAAGTTACCTCAAGTAAATTACTAATCTCACTAAGCCACAGCTTCTTCATTGTAAAGGAATGATAATACTGGTACCTACCTCATAGGATTTTGGTGAAAATTAAATACATATGTTTGCTAAACTCTTAACATCATAATTCCTGATCTCAGCAAACTGACACAAGAACAGAAAATCGAACACCACATGTTCTTACTCATAGGCGGGTGTCGAACAATGAGAACAGGGAGGGGAGCATCACACACTGGAGTCTGTTGGTGGGGAATAGGGGAGGGACAGCAAGGGGTAGGGAGGTTGGGAAGGGATAACATGGGGAGAAATGCCAGATATAGGTGTTGAAGGGATGGAGGCAGCAAACCACATTGCCATGTATATACCTATGCAACAATCCTGCATGTTCTGCACGTGTACCCCAGAACCTAAAGTGCAATAAAAAATATATAAAAGAAAAAAATATATATATATATGTATATATACATATATATGAAAGCTCTCAGTACAGTAGGTCTTATGACTGCAGTTGAAAGTTTCAGTACGGGTCACTAGTTCAATGGGCCTGTTAATAAAAATAAGAAAATTAACAGGAAGAGTTTGAGGAATAAAATACGAAGTTTGATTTTGCACTTGTTGAATTTAAGTTAATGATGGGATATTAAGATGGGGCTAACCTCTGGCAGCTGAGAACATGGGGCTGGAGCTGAGCCAGGATGTCAAGGTGAGAGCTTTAGAGCTGGCAGTCATCCAAATTGAGACCTAACATCCTCTTGCTTTATAAAATATTCAGTAGCAGAATCTTCAGCAAGTATAGTGAGTACTAATAGCAAATTACTGAAAACTCAGTTAGTTCTGGGAGCATCAGCCAGAAACCAGCCCCCAAAATTAATAGGAATTTTTTTTCAAAAACTAAAATTAAATGATGCCTTATTTTCTTCATTTAAAAAATTCCTATATGATCTATTTATTTTGTCTGACATCATAAGAAATGTAAAGGTTCTCCCAAAAATACATTAGCATCTTGAATGGAGGTGTCAGTGCTGTCGTCTGCTGCCATTGTTAATAAAACGGCTTTAAAGAAAATACATACCGGGAGGTTCTTCCAAGAGAGTCCAACAGATTATATGTTGGGAAATGAAGTGCTAGTTCAACTCCTTTATTTAAAAAACAAAAACAAAAACAAAACTCTTAAGAAGTATCCAGTATATGGGAATGATTCTAAAAACAACAACGGTTGAGACATTAGAGCTTGTAAATATCACCATCCTAGAGAATAAACACACTTTTTGTTGGGACCATCATTTGACCTGTGTTTCTAGATATTACCCAAAAATACATTAAGAAAACTCAACATTGAATGGTCTTTCATAATTTACTATGTATTTTGCTCCCAAAGTTCATATAAAGGAGTGGCCTGCGCCCACTACCTCTGATTTTCTCTGCTACTTCTTTCTGTGTTACTTTCACCTTCTGCAATCTAGTTCTCATGCCCATTAATGTGTTACTTTCACAAGCATTAAAAGTGGTCCCCCAGGCCAATCTGCAAAACATTTCTCCAGCTGCATTCACCTCAGCTGTCTTCTGAATTCATTTCTTTTGAATGGCATTGCAATATAGACGGTTAGGTTTTGGTTGGTTTGGGTTTTTTTTAATTTTTAAAGCATAAGTTTGACAAAGATCTCCTTTAGCTGCCAACCCTTACTAGATGTGTGTGACTGGTTTGAGGTGGTTGATGTCTTGAGCCTTAGTTTCCCCAAAGGTAAAGATGACTATGATTACTACTTACGTTCTTGTCATGAAGACTAAAAGGGAAAGTGTGCATAGACTATCTGACTCACAGTAGATGCTTACACTCAACCTCTAATATTTTCCTGCAGAAACTGTCTTCTAAAAAATTGAGCAGATATTTTTGCAATTTCTGCTCATACCCTAATGTAATACCCTACCTTACATTTTTTTCTTTTATCACCTTTAATCATCTGCTGCTGCCTTCTTTGAATGACAATTTCTTCTTAAGTCCACATTTATTATACAGTCCTATTCATCTCCAAATTAACCTTCTCGTGGCTGATGTCTACCTGTTTTTATATTTGTTTCATTCAGACGCCTTAACTCTCACTTTAGTACTTTCTTGGTTCCTTTGAACATTTTTGCTTAACGCCACCTATTTTATCCTACTAGTTCCCATTTGAATGTATATGTTCTCCTCTAGTATGTGCTGTTTGTATAGAATAAATATATTAGAAGGTTTATTAAGACTTACATATATTAAGTATCTGATTAAAGTCTGCTGTAATCTCTTCCCAATTTCTTTCCTTGCCAATTTGAGCGCACTTTATTTTTCATTTTAGTGCAGGATATAACTTGAAATTTGTGGTTTTCCACCCACCCACCAGGCTATTTCCCTACCTAGCAAGGCAAGAAACCAGTATAACCAGTCCGGGAAGCACTAAGCTTCATTTTACATTTGTGATCAGAAAAGGAGACATGTTTCCCACAGATGATGATGAGGGTGAATCATCTACCTATTAAAAGGATGGAATATCCAGCTCAATTTGTTTAGGGGTTGCTGGGAAATAGTTCTTTAAATTCCTATGAAAAATATTAAGCTTAAAGTCCCATCATTTCATTTTGAAACTAAAGAAAAATAAACTGTATGTTGTTAATTATATAATTATATTTATTTTTTCCTTTAGGAAAATATATTCTATAACAAGAACTTAACTTTGGTACGATAGGTGTAATAATTTTTGTTTTATAGATGGAGTCTCGCTCTGTTGCCAGATTGGAGTGTAGTGGCGCATCTCTGCTCACTGCAAACTAGGACTGCTGGGTTCAAGCAATTCTGCCTCAGCCTCACAAGTAGCTGGGATTACAGGCACACGCCACCACGCCCAGCTAATTTTTGTATTTTTAGTAGAGATGCGGTTTTACCATGTTGGCCAGGATGATCTGGATCTCCTGACCTCATGATCCGCCCTCCTCGGCCTCCCAAAGTGCTGGGATTACAGGTGTGAGCCACTGAGCCTGGCCAGTGTAATAATTTGTCTTAAAAATATAGGTAAATTGCTTCCTTGCCTCCTAATTCACAAGCTCAAGTAAAAGCCATTTAAGGGCCCAACCATTTGAAGAAGAAATAGTATCAATCTTAAACATTCAAAGATTAAAGAAACAAGGACTGCTTTCCAACTCATTTTATGGAGCTAGCTTAACGCTGACATCAAAATCACTGAAGGATATTACAGAAAAAGCATAAATGTTATTTTAAAATTTATTAACATATTATAGAAAACACAAATGTTGTTTATGAAAATATATGCTAAACAAAACATTGACAAAGTGCAGTGGTATGTAAAAAAGAGAACCCATTATTAATAAGTGGAAATATACCAACAATTCATTTGTGTACAAATAAGTAAAAATTCACTTAAAAGTCATCGACTTAATTGTATGTGTATTATACTCCAGTGAATTTTTTTTGGCCACGAGGCTAAAGATACTATTACAGCTCTTTTCTTCCAGATTTTTAAAGAAAAAATAATGCCTTCATTTTATAAAGCTAGCATAATCTTTATTACCAAAACATATAGAAATGATCAGTTTTATTTATGAACCTAGATACAAAAATTCTAAATAAAATATTAACAAATGCAATGCCTCTGAGTATTAGAAGAATGTCATACTATGATCAAATGGATTTATTCTGAGAATATGGAGACATTTCAACATAAGGAAGATTATCAACAAAGCTCTTCACATTTACTAAAGAGGAAACTACCATATGATGAAATTAAATGTGTATTTTATGAAATTTAGAAGAATTTCTAACAAAATAAGTCCTTAAGCAATATGTAATAGAATAACACTTTTAAGATACTTATGAATATATATACATGTATAATATAGACTAATTATTTATTGTTTTATTCATATTTTAACCAACAAATATCATACTGAGTAGTGAAGGCTAAAGCAGTTTCCACTACAATTAGGAACATGGAAGACATGTCTGCTGTTGTTATTATCATTTAGATCAGGGGTGTCCAATCTTTTGGCTTCCCTGGGCCACATTGGAAGAAGAGGAATTGCCTTGGGCCACACATAAAATACACTAACACTAACGATAGCTGATGAACTAAAAAGAAAATCTCATAATGTTTTAAGAAAGTCTATGAATTTGTGTTGGGCAGTATTCAAAGTCATCCTGGCCACATGCAGCCTGTGGGCCACAGATTGAACAAACCTGATTTAGATTTTTTAGTGTCACTTTCCCCGTGAGGCCTTCCCTGGCCACCTTGCTTAAAACTCCGTTTCCTTTATTTCCCTACCCAAGCCTTCCTATCCCCCTTCCATGGTTTATTTTATTCTCAGCATCAATTATAATCTAATATTTCTCCTGTTTACATGTGCCATCCATTAGAATACACACTTTATCTGTCCTAGTCACAGCTGAATCTTTACCACCCAGAACCATGCCTGGCACATCACTCTCTCGGTAAATGATTATTGAATAATGAGTAAGGTAATGAAACAATCAGCTTAAATCCTGGAAAAGAAGAGACAGAAGTATCTTTTCAGTTGCAGATGATAATACTGTGTACCTCAAAAATACAAATTGGACTAGTAAAGCAGCTATTTAATTTAATGAAATTACTTGATAAGATGCTTGGAGATAAGATATTTTAAAAATCAAAAATTTTCTTTGCACTGCAACGAATAATTAGAAATGAACATGGAAGAAATTTCTCATAGTGGCAAAAAATTCAGGCATAAGTTTAAAAGGTATAATACCTATATAAATAAAATTATTTAAATATTTAAAATAAACTATGTTATTATAGTAATATATTCTAAATAGGAATTCTTGACATCATAGACTGTAAATGTTTCCTACATTGGTATGCATGTAATGCAATTCAAATAATAATTCCAATGAGATTTTTTTTTTAGTACAGAATAATAAATCCATATGGAAGCATATATATCTCGTAATAGTCAAGAAAAATTATTTCTAGAAAAGCTATAGAGATAGGCAACTTTTCTTACTAGATATTAAAATTTACCACAAAGCTACTATAGTCAAAATATGATAGGGTTAACTCAGAGTAAATAGATCAGTGAACAGAATAAACGGACTATAATAGTTCAAAGTATAATGGAAACAACATATGACTAAAGTGATGTGAAATTTTTACTGGAAAAAGATGATTCATTTAATAAATGATGCAGGCAAAATTTGCTATCCATCTGGAAGAAAATTAAAATTAACCACTTCATGCTATGCAAAAATAAATGTAGGGTGAATTAGACATAAATTTGAAGGATAAACAGTAAAATTCTTGGAATAAAACAGGATAATTTTTGTGCAACCTCACGGTAAGAGAGATCTTCCTAAGCAAAGCAGGAAATTCAGAAACTGTAAAAGAAAAAAGACAGACATCGTATGTCAAAGGACATCCTAAATGAAGTAAAGACATAAAAGACTAGGGGAAAATATTTTACATAAAGCGCAGTCAAAAAGTTAGTATTCTTAATATAAAAAGTTTTGAAATTGGATAAGAAAAATCAATGGAAAAATGGGCAAAGCATATGGACAGATTAATTTACACAGGAGAAAATACAAGTGACTGATAAATACAAAAGATGATCACTCCATAGTCAAGTAAAGGCAAATCAAACCAAAAATTATGTTTAATATTTCACCTAATTTCACCAAATTTTGGCAAGTGTAATGACATCATAGACAGGTGAGAATATAGATGAACAAGCTATCTCATAAATTTCTAGTGGAAATGTGAATTAATGCACACTTTTTAGATGGTCATCTCTTGATATATGTTTACATTTAAAATACATATGTTGAGATGTTATTGAAATATATGAAGATGTATTAAATAATGACATGTAGGACAACAATAAGATGTAGGGCACTGTATATAACCCATTTTGGTGTGAAATAGGATGATAGATTCAGTAGATACTGTATTAGAGTAGGTTTGCTACCTTAAAAATGGACTCAAACAAAAAACAATTCAAAACTTGTTATTTGTTAAGTTGAGGGAGAGGTTGGGAGATTTTATGGACTAGTCTTGGAAGTGGCACATATCATAGCTACTTACATTTAATTGGCTGGAACTCAGTCACATGACCAAACATAACCACAAAGGAGGCTGAGTAATGTAGACTTGCTGTGTGCCCAAGAGGAAGAGGAGAAGAAATTTTTGGTGAACAGTTAAAAGTCTATGCTATAGAGATGGATCCATTAGACAGATTACATAGATAGATAGATAGATAGTTACATAGATAGAGCTGTCTAGCTGTATTTTGCAGTTACACCAAATTCAGTATAAATATGATTTTTACTTCTGGCAGAAGTTATAAGAAACTCTTAATAAGGGTTATGTTATTACTTTAAAACCAAATACAAGAGAGTGAGGGTTTTGATTTATTTTACGCGTCTGTGGACTGTTTGCCTTTCCTAAGCTTATGCAAATATTCTCTTTCTTTTCTCTGCAAAAAAAGTGGTTACAGGATTTATTGAGAGACTAGGTTCTATTTTTCTTCGTTTCTCCATGTACTTAAATTATATAAATACATTTATAATAACTAATATAAATAAGAATATAGTAAATAAATAATAAAAATATAATGCAGATATATATATATATATATACTGCTTTCCCCAGCAACTTGGTAAGCTATCCCACAGAAATAAGTGACAGTGCATAAGGATATATGAAAAAAGTTGTTTATTGAATCTTTATTTGTAATTGCAAATTCTGGAAACAATCTGAATATATATTGATGGGATCAAAAAATGTGGCAATACATATTATAGAATAGCAGTTCTCAAATTTTTTAGTCTCAGAACTCCTTTGCACTCTTAAATATTATTAAGAACTTCAAATAACTTGTTTATGTGGGTTGAATCTATTAATATTTATTACATTGAAATTTAAAACTGAGAAATTTAAATTTATTAATCCATTAAAAATAATAAATCCACCATGTTAACACAAATAAGATATTTTATAAAAACCTGGGGCCGGGCACAGTGGCTCATACCTGTAATCCGAACACTCTGGGAGGCCGACGCGGGCAGATCACGAGGTCAGGATTTCGAGACCAGCCTGGCCAATATGGTGAAACCCCATCTCTACCAAAAATACAAAAATTAGCTGGGCTTTGTGGCGCACGCCTGTAGTCCCAACTACTCGGGGACTGAGGCAGAAGAATCGCTTGAATCTGGGAGGCGGAGGTTGCAGTGAGCAGAGATTGCACCAGGGCACTCCAGCCTGGGCGACAGAGCAGACTCCGTCGCAAAAAAATAAAAAAAAACTTAGCCAGGCGTGGTGGCCCACTCCTGTAATAGCAACATTTTGGGAGGCCGAGGTGGGCAGATCACTTGAGATCAGGAGTTTGAGACCAGCCTGGTCAACATGGTGAAATGCCGTCCCTGCTAAAAATACAAAAATTATGTGGCACATGCGAGGCAGGAAAATCGCTTGAACCAGGTTGCAGTGAGCCGAGGTCATGCCACTGCACTCCAGCCTGGGCAACAGAATGACACTCCACCTCAAAAAAAAAAAAAAAAAAAGACAGAAAAAACAAACAAAAAGAAACTACTTATATTTCAAAACAACAACAACAACAAAAAAAACATTTACTAAGAAGACCTGCATTGTTTCAGATTTTTGTAACTCTCTAATGGTTGGCTTAGTAAAAACAGCTTGATTCTCATACCGGTTTCTGCATTTGGGAAATCCAGCCTCATATAGATATTTACTGGGAAAGGGAAGATTATTTTAATAACTTTTTCAGATAGTTTTTAAATTTTTTAATATATCTCCAAGGTCAACAAGCATTTATTAAAGTTAGATTGCCATGTAAATATGAAGTCATATCAATGAATCATTGGTAGTGTATTAAAATTTTTATTTTGCACTTTGAGTGGCTATTTTACCCATTCATTACTTTATGCATTGATCATTTGGAAAATATTGGTTTACTAAGTTATGCCTATCTTCCAGTTGTTGACACACAATGTCAAAAAAATCAAATTCATTAATATCATCACTGATGCTGATGGTAGGGGATATGTTTCCCCAAATTTCCCAAAAGCTTAAATTTTATCATCAGCAAAAAATACTGTCAGTTGTTTTCTTTGAAGTGAAAGTTTCACTTCATTCACTTTTCAAATCTTATTTCATTTCATTTCAAATCCCAAAATCTGAATAATTAAAATTTCACTCTTTCTTAAAAAAAAACAACGGTGCTTCACAGAAAAAGCAGCTCACAATTTAATGACATAAATTTTAAGTTTGCAAATTAATTACATAAATGTTTATCCTTGAGACAACCATCATACTTCAGTATGCTGCAGAAAAGCTTCATGCAGCCTTCCCATTATGTCACCCAGAATATTGTAAAGACTCAAGGGTTGAGATTAATGTAATTAATTTTTACTGCTGCATCAAGGAAATTCTTGAGTGAAACTGACCTCCTTTTAAAAGTCAGAGTGCCTGGTAGCAAAGAATATTCTGACTACTAGTACAGGTTGGTATAACTGTCTTGAATCATTAAGCAGCCTAAGTTTGGAGCCAGTAACACCATCCACTAACCTGTGTGACTTAGGGCACATTTGCTTACTTCTGCTGATCCTGTTTCCTCATCTGCAAAATGGTGGCAAAGTACTTTCACACCCTTACACGTTTCCTGCAACAAATGTGTGAAGGAAAGTGTTTAAATTCCATGCACAATGCCTTGTCACATTTTAAGTGCCCAGTTTTCAGTAGATGGATTTCCAATATGGACTATTGTATTAATAAGAGTGGCACTTAGATGAACAGAGATTCTAACTGACTGTTACAACTCATTCGGGGAGTTGGCTGTCAGAGTTAGAAGTAAAAGCACAGTTTTGTGATATCCTTACTCTGTCTTCTGTCGTTTTATCTGGGAAGACATCCAATTGCATAACAATGACTTGGTTATCTGAGTCTTTGTTTCTCAACTTCCAGAATGAGAGTAGAATGCAGTAGAAAGGCAAAACCAAAGCGGCCCATACTACAGGAGGAAGCTTATTACTTAAACATACTCTGGGTTTCAGCTGTTTATGGGACCTGGTTGAGACATATATTCCCCCAGCTATTTTCAAATAGAATGTTGAAGGTCTACGTGATGTTAGGAAACACTAGTTGAGCAGTGTAAGGTACTTTGAGAAAAGCACTTTGTTTAGATTCTTATATTTGACTATTGTGAAAGGAAACTAAATCTCAGGACTCAAAAATTACTAAGCCAAAGGGAAAAGTCAAGCTGGGAACTGCATCAGGCAAACCTGCCTCCCATTTTATTCCTAAGATAACTATAAAGATTTAAAAAGCTACATACCTCCCTCACAATTTGCCCACTAGGAAATTTCTTGTGGGCCCCAAGATCTTCACCCTAAAACAGTTCTGTCAAATTTCACTAGGACAATGTAAGTTGGTAGCTTATCTTCACAGGTGTGGGACAAAGTACAGAACTCAAAGTCATCCCTCTGCTCACCTGGAACAAATGCATGTCTGATTGCTTCCTCTGCCCTGTGTTTATTTTATCTTATGTAAAAATGCAGACTCATTGACCTAGATTAATGCACAAGTGCCTATTTCTCTACTCCCCTCTCACATGTGAATGATGGATCAAAGGCTCAAAAACATGCAACCCTTTGCTTATCACCTACCCACACCTTTTAAAAAGTGATTCCTCTTTCCCCAATATCCACCCTTTCCCTTCTAAATATTGAAGCCCTCAAGGTCATCTTTGGAGAAAAAGCACAGCCTTGTCTCCTGGGTGCACATCCTTAACCTTGGCAAAATAACCTTCTAAATTGATTGAGACCTCTCTCAGATACTTTTTTGTTTACACTATGAATCTATGTTTAAGTTTTCGGTAACAATACACAGTAACCCAAACGTTAAGAATGAATAGTTATTTCTGTATGATGAGATAATAGCTGATTTTTATTTTTTATGTATATTTTTAGATTTTCCTACCACCAGCATTTTCTGTTTACTGTTTAAAAGTTGTTTACAATTTTTTTTAAATAAAAACAACACAGTGAGCTTGGTTTATAGCATTTTTATTGCAATTTTGCACAGCATTTGAAATTTCAAAGCATTAGTAGAATTCGAAAAGAATAGTTCATTAACATTGGCGATGAGAGAAAATAGAGATCACTGAGGTTCCAACCACTCATCTATACCTCTTAGAAAAGAAAGTTTGCCTACCCAAAAGCCATCATTTTAATAACACAATATTAGTGTTCTACCAGGCAGTAAAACACTGCAATTAAACATGTGATAAAGCTCTGTCAACCATTGGGTACTTGCTCTTGTCTTAGCAAAGAGCACTCAAATCAGTCATGGAACAGCCATCAGTGCAACATAAAGTTTGTAAATCTCGTCTTGACATCACCGAATGCTTCTTTGACTCCCAAAGCCCTTCAGCGGGCATCTGTCTACCCCAAAGACGGTCTTCCCCTGAGGCATCCACCTTCGAAAGGTTTTGCTCTGGATTTTCCTCTGAAAACTCATGTTTATTTGGAAGCTGGAAGGATCTTCCTGTCTCAGCTGTATGGAAGAGAAAAAAATAATACATCCTTAGACAACTCCTACAAAGAAGGCAGCAACCACATTCCACTCTTGGGGCAATGAACCGGATCTCTGAAATGAAATAGAATCTCACACAAAATTTTTTTAAATGTTGGTCTGGTTTCAGAGAGATCAGACATTTTTGGGAGAGCACAGTCATCTCCACTCCCCTCATTTTACAGAGGCAGAAACTTGAGTACAAAGAGAAGTAATACCCAGCATCGCTCAGCTAGTCAGGACTTGACTTCTTTTACTCGCTACCTCTGCTGGATGACCAGCAGCTTCCAAAGTTATTAGTTATGTGCTATAATGAAAAAACACATAAACAAAAAAGCAACCCTGTGTATGCCCTGCCATCTTGATCAGTAAAGAAGGTACTGAAGATTTAAACCTCTATATCTGAAAACAAAAAGTGAACTTCACAGTTTTTGCCTAAGTATTGTTTCCAAAGTTCACATATAAGCTTCTCTCACTTTAATTTAGTTCAACCTGACTTACCAGTGCCTTAGCACACCAGCAGGCACCAAGAAAATGGTGAATGGATGCTGGTTAGTAAACCAGTAATTGATCAAATAAATAATGTATGGGAAACCACTCTGAAAATCAAAGAAAGATTTAATAAGTAGTAGTATGATTTCGGAGATGTCCGACAGAGCTAGCCTTATAGATATCCATTCCACTCCCTATGTGTTTCAGAGATATCCCAAATGTATTTTTTATGGTGCATTTTGGTTTACTATTCTAGAGATTGTTGTACATCCTGGTAAGTTATGCTTACTCTCCTAAGGTTAAAAACCCATGTAATTTTTGTTATCATCTAGTAATACGAACCTCAATATTAAAGTGGTAATGAAAATGGAAAATGCATGCTTTTCCAAGACATTAGCCCACCCAAATACGAATACTATAGGTCATTTTCTAAAATGTTTCTATTATTAACATCATTTCAAATTAAATCAAAACCTTAATAATCATACATATGGTCTCAACATTTATTACGCAATCACATTTTTCCTTTCTAACTTTTTACTATAAAACAGCAAATAGAACCAATTATTAAAATAGACTCTTAAGCAAGGCTCAGAAAGACAAACACCACATGATCTCACTTATATGTGGAATCTTAAAAAGTCAAACTCAGAAATGTAGAGTGGAGAATGATGGTTATAGGAGGGTGAGGGTGAGGGGGTGGTTGAGGAATAGATGGTCAAGAGTACAGAATTTCAGTTAGACAGGAGGAATAATTTCAAGAAGTCTATTGTATCACATGGTGACTATAGATAATAACAATGCATCGTGCCCTTGAAAATTGCTAAAAGAGTAGATTTTAAGTATTATCACAAAAAAAAGTACGGGAGCTAATGCAGATGTTAATTAGCTTGATTTAGCGATTCCATATGTATAATGAATGCACACATATTTCAAAACAATACATTGTACACAAAAAATATATATAATTTTATCAATGAAAAAAATAATTTTTAAAATAGGATTTTCAGCCATGCCCAGTGGCTTCTGCCTGTAATCCCAGTGCTTTGGGAGGCTGAGATGGAAGATTGCTTGAGGCCAGGAGTTTGAGACCAGCCTGGGCAACATTGCAAGACCCCATCTCTACAAAGAATTTAAAAATTAGCTAGATGTGGTGGCACACACCTGTAGTGCTACCTACTCAGGAGGCTTTGGTGGGAGGATCACTTGGGTGCAGGGGTTTGAGGCTTCAGTGAGCTATGATTGTGCCACTGCACCTCAGCCTAGGTAAGAGAGCAAGACTCTGTCTCTAATCAAACAATAAATAAAAATTTTAAAATAGGATTTTAAATAAATTCTACCTCATAATTTAATATAGAATATAGCAGAAAGAATTTCAGTCAAATGTTTAAGTTAGTTGAATTGAATAATAAAGAAATATTGTGAAATTAGTCACTTCACCATTTCTGAAAGATGTTCAGATCCTTTCTACCTTCAAAATCCTGATCATACAATTTCTACTACTAGAATTCCCACCCTGCTTCCCTACCACCTTTCATAATCCCCAAATCCTTCAGGACCTCTGTCAGTAACCACCACCTCCATGATGCTGTTATTTATTACCACAGTCCACCACCTTCTCTTCCCCACCTGAGACTCAGTATGGAAAAGGTAAAGACCTTGGCTCCTGAAGCCAGATAGACCTGGTTTGCTGAGTTTTCTTCTTGGTAGAATGATAAATGGTGGTAATTTTGCTTGCTTCACAGGATCCTTCTCAGATAGCTAAACAGAATGTTGCACATCTAACTTCCTTGCACTCGAAAGTGTTCAATTAAGGTCAGCTTCTTTCCTTGCATCCGTATTTAACACCTGCCTGAATTCCAACTTATTATATTGTATAATTATTCCATGTGTGAATGTCTTGATACTTCAACATGCTCCTTGAAATCACATGCTTCTGTAGCCTCCATAGGACTTTCCACAGATGCTGAGCTCATTGAAGTAGTCATGCAATCAAATGATTTCAAGCAAGGGACTAAAGAAAGAAGTCTTTAGTTTTTGAAAGGTAGCATGCTCATCACTTTCCCAAGCCAAATTCAGCATATTTTGATAATTAATCCCTTAAATTGACATAAAAATGCCTCAACAGTATTTAGAGAAACATTTAATTAAATAATGCTTTAAAAAACAGTTTGAAAAAATAAAAGATGTGAAAGGAAAATGAAGGAGACACATGATTTACTGTTACCTTGTTGAGCTTGAGGGATTCCCTCCAGATGCCTTCTCCACCTGGAGCTAGCGCAGATGTAGATGACTGTCCGTATGTATTCTAGCCCACAGAGTCTCACGGACTCCTTGCTCCTCACTTCTGAGATGGCAAATAGGACAGAGAATAGAAACAGAGTGAAAACGGAGCCCTTCATTTTGCTGAGGATTGAATGAGAATCTGATGTGGTAAATATGGTCGAATCAAATTCTGGAGTGACTCTCACCCTCTTGACCAATTTATACTAACTTTCCTGACATTCTATTGGTCAGAACCTCATCTTTACAATATTTGCTGAGCACATAGGGTTACACAGTAAAGTTTTGAAAACGTGGTTTTATGATTATTGCCAGCTATTCATCATGCGTTGAATACCATCAACGCATCTGTGAGATGACAAAAACAGATGCCCTCTTGGAAGGCATTATGGAAAACTCATGGACTTTGGAAGTTGCCAAGAATGAGTTTTAATCTCAGCCTTGCTACTTACTGAGTAGCATAGGGCAAGTTTAAACTTTTTGAGTTGGGGGCCAACCCTGGTGGGTAACATCTGTAACCCCAGCACTTTGGGAGGCCAACACAGGCAGATCACTTGGGGCCAGGAGTTCAAGACCAGCCTGGGCAAAATAGCAAGACCCCCGTCTCTACAAAAAATTTAAAAATTACTCAGGCACAGTGGCACACTTGAGCCCAGGACTTCAAGGTTACAATAAGCCACGACAGTACCACTGTACTCCAGCCTGGGTTATGGTGAAACACTGTCAAAAAAAAAAAAAACTCTTTGAACCTCAATAATCATATCTCTAGAATGGAAAGCCCCATCTCACAGGGTTCTGTGAATATTGAAAGGAACATAAATGTCAGAACAATGGGATATCACACTTAAGTAGGCAAGTTCTCATGTCCTGGGTTTGAATCCTGGCTGTTGCCGTTACCTGGCTGTTACTTACCAGATCTAGACTCTTAAGCAAGTTTTTAAAGCATCCTTCTTTGTAAAATAGTGCTGATGATTTAACTACCTCATGGAGCTAATGCAATAATGTGTGTCCCGCTTGGTTCAATAAACAGCTAATAATTATTAGCTGCTTCTCCTCTCACCACCAGAATAGAAGAGTAGAAAAGATAACTTCAGAATTCAGAAGATTTTCTCTAACTAGAATCTTGTTATCCTTCACTTATGACCTAGGTCATATAAAATATAGGTCATATAAAATATAGAAGGGCTTGGTACTGATTGAATATCAAGGGCAATGGAGAGAAAGCTGTCAAATATGATACCTTGATTTCTAGCTTGTTCAAATGGGAGGTAGGGGGGGTCATTCGCTAAGAAAGGGATCAAAGAAGCAGGAATGGTTCTCTCATCAAAGTTACTCCATCTTTGGATGGGTCAAAGTCAGTGTCTTTTATCAACTCCAAAGGGACATCTGTATTACTGTGCTTGGCACACCCACAACATCAACAACTATTGAGTCATGTATTACCAAACTTCTTGTCTTCTTTGGAGATATATACTGCCTATCTTGACAATGCCAGTTTTAACACAACACTGCAGTAAACCTATGGTCAGTGGCTATGGGTTGGGCTTCTGCACAACCCCAGGGATATTCAGCCAAGGGATGATCCCTACCTTGGATGTCAGATGGATTATAGCATGATCCTGCTATCACCACCACTTGTTCCCCCTAGGCGCAAAGTAGTCCCCTCTGCTGCCAGTTCTTAATACCTCATTAGGGCTCATTTAATTTGGGATGAAAGACTGGCAATACTTGAGCTCATTCTGTGACCTAATGGAGGCAAGTTAGCCAAGTCAGCTACCCAGATGAAAAAACTCATGACAATAATAAAAGCCCTAGATGCGAAGCCTAAAATTTTGGGGCTTTAGTTTCCCCATTTATATATTGAGAAGGTTGGATTGAATTGCTAAAAGTCTTCTCTGCTCTTGAAATTATCCGTCTTGCTATAATTGTCTGATTATGTTACTCCCACCTCACAAACCTTCGGTGGCTCACCATTACCTACAGAAGACAATCCAAACAATATGACATTTAATGCTTTCCACACAGGTCCCCAAACATCACTCTTTTCACATACCTCAAGGTCCATGAAAGGATAACCAACTGAAAAGGAATCTTTCCATCTTTTGACCAACCACAGTTTCTTGTTTACAGCTCTCACAGGAGCACTTAATCTTTTTCATTTGAAGATGGACGTGATTTTTCTTCCTCATCTGGTCTGTAACTCAGTTTACTATCTATGTGGCAATTATTATGTGTCTTATTTCACATTTCATTCAGGTAGCTCTAAAAAAATACCAGAGGTGGGGTAGCTTATAACAACAGAAATTCCTCACAGTTCTGGAGGCTGGGAAGTCCAAGATGAAGGTGACAGCATGGTCTGGATTCTGGGACTTCTCTCGGCGTCCTTACACAGAAGATGGGGCAAGCTGGCTTTCTGGGGTTTCCAAGATCATCAATCCGATTCATGAGAGTCCTGCCCTCATGAGCTATTCACCTCCCAGAGACCCCATCTCCTAATTTCATCACTTGGGGGTTAGGATTTCAACATAGGAGACACGAAATGTAATTGTCCTCTCTGAGTTTTAATTTCTCCATCTATGAGGAGATAATAATCTGTGATTTATAATGTTATTGTGAAGTGGAATGAGTTAACACAAGTACAGCATCTAGCATAATATATAATTCAATAAATAATAACAATGTCATGAACAAGGGATCAAAAAATGTTATTTTTAGTTGGGAATAGCTACTATGGATGACTTTTCTGTATAACTGTTAAATCTCAAAACCATCCATAAATCTGCACTGCTATAGTATTTTTCTTTCCTCCCTTCCTTCATCCTTTCCTTGCCTTCCTCTTACCTTTCATCCTTCCACAAACAAGTTCTAATAAAGAAGGGTCTTATGGTACTGTTTTTAAAAGTGTTTTCTTTTGAACATGAGTCTTTGCCAATGGTCTTTGAATATCTTTTTTTAAAGAATCCCCTGATAGCAGTCTATATCTTTGAGATTAAGAATGCCTACTAGTGAAGTAGAGCCCAGAGAAGACTTATAGTTAGGAAATTTCTTTAACTTTTTTTAATTCAATGTTTCCACAACTTATTTGATCTTGGAAATGCCTGCATTATGAAATTGATTAACATTTGGGATTGCTATGAATTTCTAGAGTAGATATATTTCTAGTTTTCCTTTGTCCCAGCACATGGTAGAGTTGTATTTCTCTGCTCTTCAAAATTAGGAAAGACAATGTGATATATTTTGGCAAACAAAACGTAACATACGTCACGTCTACCTAAAGCTTAAGGATTAATGTATGATCCTCCAGTTCTCCCTCTCCTCGGCTGTGGTTACCAACCACACTCCTGATGTGGGAAGCTAATCACTGAGCCAGAACAATATAGAGCAGAACTGCCTACTGACCTGTAACAAATATGCAGTATAAGTGAAAAAGAAACCTTTATCATTTGAAGCCATTGAGATTTGGGGATTGTTGGTTATGATAACATAACCTGGCTTATCCTGACTTGTACAATTATCTTACGGTTATTTACATGTTACAGATGCAGAGAATGTTGATAATGATTCAAGTTTTTAGATTAAAGCAAAATAAGATATGTGGCCTTAATGGGAATTAATTACCACATTTTCAGTATGATTGATTATATGAAGGCCTACACTTAATATGTACCAAAAACCCAAATTAACCACCAAACAACGAATTCAGTAAATACATCATTCACTTTATACCATTTGTCAAGGAATTATGACCACAGTATACTTAATAGATGGTGTTTGGAGTAGGCTGGCATGAGTTGTATATACTGTTTGTGGCATTAGATTTTGGAAATCAAATAGCAGGTCTTCCATTTAATATCTATGCGTCCTTAATACTTAAGATTTTAGGCCAGTTGCGGTGGCTCATGCCTGTAATCCCAGCACTTTGGGAGGCCGAGGCAGGAGGATCACAAAGTCAAGAGACTGAGACCATCCTGGCCAACATGGTGAAACTCCGTCTCTACTAAAAATACAAAAATTAGCTGGGTGTGGTGGCACGAGCCTGTTGTTCCAGCTACTCAGGAGGTTGAGGCAGGAGAATTGCTTGAACCCGGGAGGTGGAGGTTGCAGTGAGCCGAGATTGCGCCACTGCACTCCAGACTGGCGCCTGGCGCCTGGCGATGGAGCCAGACACTGTCTCAAAAAAAAAAAAAAAAAAAAAAGATTTTAAGACATACTTAAAATCTCTGAATCTCAGTTTCTTCATTTGTAAAATAGAGATAATAATGCAAATTTCATTAGGATAATTGTAAGGATTAAATGATGCAAAGAGTGCTGATCAGAGTCTCTAGCACAAGGAAACTTTCAATAGACTGATCATTGATGGTAATTGTGAGAATTCCACCAAATAGAACCTTGATGTTAGAATGTTAAGAGTTTTAGGACTGCTACTCTAGTTTCTAGCTAAGAGACTTTAAGGACATATCTAACCTGTAATTTGATTTTCTAATTTGTTACATTGGAAAATATCACAGGATCAATTTAGGTAATATTAATTATAGCTCTGATAAATTATAAAGCATAGCACATATAATTATTTGATGAAATTATGATTATGGTATCACTATATATAAACTCATTAACAAATACTAATTTATTTTTGTTATTTTCTGACACAGTTAGTACCTGCTCATCATTGGCTAATACTTATTTTTAATGCTTCTAGGTAGAGTTTTCATTATGATGCAACCACTTGTCCAGTTTTTCCTGGAAGTCATTCACAGCTCCTCATTTTCTCCCACAGTCTATTGACTAAATCTTTTCCATGCACAAACATCCACAAAATCACCAAGTCTCTTCGGTTCTGCCTTCTGAATTTCTCTATGATCCACCCACTGCTTTCTATGCCCTCTACCATAACCTCAACTTTCATTGGTATTGCTGCAATGGCCTCTCAGCTGACCCTGTCATCAATCCATTTACCACACTGCTGCCAGAATGATCTTTCTGAAACTCACAATTATCACACCCATCTCTAAAACCCTCCAACAGTTTCCCTGAAGAAAATGTTCAAATTTCTTTAACATGGCCTGCAAGACATTTCATGACTTTGCTTCTCTCTACTTGTTCAGGTTTTAGATACCCTCAAACTCTAAGTGGTCCAGTTATATCAAACACCTTACTGATATTGAAGTTCCATATTCCCTTTTTCTCCATCTGAAACTCCTTTCCCTTCACTTTTTAAATCTGGTTAAGTTTAACTAGAATGAAGAATATGTGTGTAAGGGATATTGAAATAGCATTTATCTGGAAAACTTTTTGCATGATTTTATAAACTTTCTTACCACTCATTACAGTGATTTTTTAAATGCCCTATCAGTAAGGATTAAAATGAACAACTGACATATAACTTAATAGCAATAATAATAATAATAATAATAATAACCTGAATAAAAAATAGGCAAAGGACCTGAATAGATATTTTTTCAAAGAAAACATACAATAGCCAACAGGTATATGAAAAGCTGAACATCACTAATCATCAGAAAAATGCAAATCAATACCAAACTATTAGCTCACATCTATTAGGATGGCTATTATCAAAAAGAGAAGAGACTAATGTTGGTAAGGATGTAGAGGAAAGGGAACCTTTGCATACTGTTGATAGAAATGTAAACTGGCACAGCTAATATGAAAATAGTACAGAGGGTCTTCAAAAATTTAAAAATAGAACTACTATGCAATCCAATAATTCTACTTATAGGTATATACCCAAAAGAAATAAAATCAGTATGTCGAAGAGATATCTGCATTCCCATGTTCATTAAAACATTATTCACAATAGCCAAGATGTGGAATCAACCTAAATGTCCACTGATGGATGAATGGATAAAGAAAATGTGATACACAGAGACACAGATAAATATTATTCAGTCATAAGAAAAGGAGGAAATTCTATCATTTGTGACAACATGGATGAATCTGGAGGACATTGTGCTAAGTTAAAGAAATTAGGCACAGAAAGACAAATACTGTATGAACTCACACATGTGGACTCTTTAAAAAAAAAGTAAAATTTATAAAAGTGTAGAGTAGAACAGTGGTTGCAAGGAGCTGGAGGATGGTGGAAATGGGGAGATGGTTAAAGGATGAAAACTCTCACTTATGAGATGAATAGGTTCTAGTATACAGCATGATGACTATAGTTAATACTGTATTGTTTACTTGAGATTTACAAAGAGAGTAGATTTTAAGTGTTCTCACCACACACATACATACACACATACATGCACAAAATGGTAACTAAGTGTGATGATGGCTATGTTAATTAATTTGACAGTGGTAATCATTTCACAATGTGCAATTGGAATTTATACAATTTTTATTTGTCAATTAATTATACCTTAATAAAGCTGGGAGAAAACCCAAAGCAAATACACTTAAAATAAGCAACTGAAAATGTTTTTTAAAACGTATCTGAAAAACTGTAATTTATATTTAAAGCTTTATTTTGTATGAACAGAGCAGCAGCTTTCATATGTTTTTGTTGTCATTTTAGGCTTTTGGAAATAAAGACTCAATAAATAAATAAAATATGCATAATAATTGAAAAAAATCAATACAATTATTTTCAGTGAGTTCTGATTTAAAACTCCCAGAATGGTTGGGCACAGTGGCTCATGCCTGTAATCTCAGCACTTTGGGAGGCTGAGGTGGGCAGATCACGAGGTCAAGAGATCAAGACTATCCTGGCCAACATGGTGAAACTCCATCTCTACTAAAAATACAAAAATTAGCTGGACATGGTGGCATACAGCTGTAGTCCCAGCTACTTGGGAGGCTCAGGCAGGTGAATTGCTTGAACCCGGGAGATGGAGGATGTAGTGAGCTGAGATCACACCACTGCACTCCAGCCTGGCGAAAGAGTAATACTCCGTCTCAAAAAAAAAAAAAAAAAAAAAAAAAACTCAGAACATCCTGGAATCCTCTGTTCTCCTAGTATAATGGCACCATGTCTTTTAATAGTTGACTTATTCAAGGAAAATACAGACATGGTGAAAGTACATTTTTCATTACTTGTTCTGGATGCTGCATAAATGTCTCACTCATTTAGAAAATGCAGTGTTCATTTTTATAAGATTCATAACAATGTTTTATATGTTCCAACTTAAGGGATACATTATGCTTCTATTTAATCCAGGAATTCATTTCATGTAAACTGTCAGCCTTTTAGTTTTATCACCAAATGTGTACGTCAACCTAAAGAAAAAGACTAATAGCCTAGTAAATGTTCTATGGATTTGAGGGTTGATTTGACATTGTACAAAATCCTAAGCAAACAAGAAAAAAAGCCTAAATATTATGTGAAGGAACAAATGAAGTCATCAGCATAGTCCACAGGAGGAGTGGAGCCTTGGCAAAGACTCAGTCAATCACAAAGGGCAAAGAGGTTTGAGGACAAGGACATGGGGATGTGGCTCTGGGATAATCAGAATGAGAGCTGCCATTTTTGAGTGCCTACCATGTATGTACCAGGCATTTTGCTAGGTGCTTTACATCAGAGATAAATTATTTCCCAAATGGGTGGCAGGAACACAATCTTATAAAGTAGAAGCAATACTCACTCTTTAAAAGAAAGGGATCATAGATTAGTTTTTGTCTTTAAGGGAAAAATTGATTTTATATTGCTATAGAACCAAAGACAGCTATGTCTATGTTAACCAACTTTCCAGGCTGATTTTATGTTTTATATGTTTTCTGCACTTAAAATGTTTTATTTTCCTTCTGTGATGGTCAAGATATTTTGTTAGGATTTTTAGAAAATTCAATTTAAATGTTATGCCATCCTGTAATAAAGGGCAAGCATGAAACCATCATTTCCCCATTAATTTGATATTCCTTTATTTAATAAATACTTGTTGCATTACTACTCTGTGAGGCACTATTCTAGGTGTTGTAAATATAGTGCTGTGAGCTAAACACATAGTCCCTACCCTCACAGTCTAGGAGAGAGCCAGACACTAAGCAAATGATTGTACAAATAAATAGTTAGCACAGCAGGTATGAATCTTCATTTAGAAACTTAGTTATCTAAGATATATATTTCCAATAATTCTTTTCAATTTCTGACTCCAAGTTTCCATACCACTCAGCTGGCAGAAACAAACAACATCCAAACAAGTTAATGTCAGTCCAACTTGGGTTTGGTTTCCTTCCCCTTCCCTGGACATAATTACAGCATCTTACTCTGTGTGTACCAAGGCCCTTCTATCATCAAAGAATTGGTGCCTCCTCAGTTGTCTGGCTTCTTCAGTTTCAGAGGTTCTTTGCTGCTGCTGCTGCATATCACTGATAGTATAAGGAATGGCTTTCAGAGTTCCTGTGGTCCCTCACAGGTCTTACTACTTCCTAGACAATGCTTTTTAGAAGCAGGACATGGATCTCCTCTGTTCCAAGGGTCCACAGGCCTCCCTCTTTTTCTCATTCCCCCACCCTTTTCATCCCTGAAGAAACTTCACATTTCCCTTTATCTTTAAGATACTTGGTCTGTGTCTCAAATACCTTTTCGAAGTCCTATGCTTTTACAGAACAAAAATGGATGTATTTCATTTATTGTCATTTTACATGTCTCCTTCAACTTATAAACATAGAGCTACTAATTGGAGAAGGGAAAGGCAATGAAGAAAAATAGGATTAAAAAATATAGCTCTTAATATTATCCTTCAACAATAATTTCTGAAATAATGCTATAAGGGAAATCCATGGTGACTTGAGAACAGTTAACGAAAGAACCAAATTTAATTTGATTGGGTGATAAGTCCTATGAGAGGGAGGTCAGAGAGGGGTCTTCTGAGGAGATGAGATGGGAACTGGGATCTGAAAGCTGTGTAAAGAGTTAATATTTTGAAGGAGAGTAAGGAGTGTGTTCTCAACAGAAGGAATACACATGGCAAGGCCCCATGGCAGGAGGACACTGAAGAAAAGAAACAAATCTATGAGCATTATCACTTATGGATAAAATCTTAATTGTAGAATATACACACTTGCATTTTAGTGTATGATACCTCGACAAACTACATAAGGCATCAACCATTTATTACACCATAATGGAAAGTGTGTAGTAAGAACTAGTCAAAGCTTTGGACTTGAGTTCAAGCCTGACAAGTTATAAGCTGTATGGTCTATGGCGTATTGTATCACCTCTTCAAGCCTTAATTATATCATCTGGAAAAGAGAGATTATGATAATATAGCAACTACATGCCCCATCAGTCTCATGGGATTGCTGTGATGATATACTGGGAAAACGGATGTGAAAGTATTTTGCGAACTGTAAAGAATTTTCCTGCAAGATCTGCACATGTACCTCAGAACTTAAAGTAAAATAAAAAAAGAAGAAGAAAAAGAAATGGGATACCTATTAAGAAAGGTTAATAGTATATTAAGAGGAAAAAAGAAATCTGTTTTCAAAATAGTAATGTACAATGTGATCCCATTGGGTAAAAACATGCAGAGAAAAAAAAAACTGGAAGGATATATCAAAATGTTAATTATGAATATCTCTGGTAGAATTAATTAAATCCCTTTAATATAAAAAAAGAATTTTCATGTGCATAATTATTAGTATGTTAATAACTAGATCTATTCACAGTAAAATTCAGTATTTTCTTTTAGAGAGACTCCTACTGAGATAAAATGACAAATACTAAGTAATCTACTTTCTCATTTGTAATCATATGTAACAACATAGAGGTGAACCAAGTGAACACACTAAATATGATACATAATTATATAGCAGTGAATATAATCTTCCTTTTCTATTTCAACTGGAAGAGCAGCTAACAAGTTACTATCAGACAACAATAATGTAAGTTCTATATGAGAGATGCCTGGTAGAAAATGGCCAAATGGAATAATGAATACCTACCCAAAACAGAAGCCTAAAGTTAGCACAGTCACCACTCTCTCCATAGATCCCTAACCAGCACACTAGGGTGTGTGTGTGTGTTTTGTGTGTGTGTGGGGGGCGGGGGGTGTATGTTTAAGGATAACATAAGATGGCTAATGGCAGGGCAGAATTCTTACTCGGTTCTTAAAAATATACGGTAAACAGAGTTTACTAGTAAAGATTCAAAGCCAGTCTATATAGCAAGCAAAATCCTTCTGAAGTTCCCAGGAGACAAGATCTTAGACCAAAAGTTTGATGTTAATCTGTAAGTATGAGAAAGTCACTTAAGGCTGCAGAAGCAGGGGTGAGTAGGTTCAGTGCTTTAGGATCAGTTGCCCAGGATCCAAAAAGAATAGCTTCATTTTTTATGCAGGCTTGAAGAACAATGGGGGAAATATGTGAATAATCTGTAAAGATCAAAAAAGTACACAATAAAAAGAAACACAGTTTTTTCAATTAAATCAGGTTTTTATTTTCTTACACAAGGTGTTACGGAAAGTCCAATCTTTCAGAAAGACAGAAACAAAGATAATCACAATGACATACCAATGGAAAATTTAAATCCTTATAACCTGACCTAGGCTCCAAATTCATGTAAAATTTCCCTTGCTTTTGTTTAAAGGATGACTCCAAACAGAGATTATGAAGCAATGGATACTTGTAAAAGGTAGTTCCCACTGTTGCACTGATTCCAGTCTTGGATATATATATATATATATATATACATATATATATATATATATATTTCCCAGAGTTTAGTGAGTTTCCTGCCATAACCTCTCCTCTCCACTTACAATGCTTTGTAGAACAGCCCATAATGTCCTATGGCCTAAGTTAAATCCAAGATTTGTTAAAACAAACTGAATAGAATACCCTGTCAGCAATGAGTATTTGAAGGAGTCACTGCTCCCCAGCTCCACCCCAATTTCCACAACCTTGCTCTAGAACTCTTCATAAAATAATGCCCTGATGTGGTCTATAGATCAGAGGCTTTATATTTTCTACCTGAGTCCACTGAAGTCTGGTCTTAAAATCCAGAGCAGATTCTGGGCAAACAGAGGAGAGTGCCTGTTGTGTTCTAGATTAATTGTTCTCACTGAATTGAGAATGTGATAACTGCTAGCCAAACAATAAGATTCTGATATTTACTGTCATATGTTTTGCTTGCCAAATAGTCTAACAAAGTTCTATAGCTTCAGCTTTCAGATCTAAAAGCATAAAATGTCAGGTACAAGAATCAATTATTATCATACTACAAACTCTATAATTATAAACTCTGAAAAACAGAGCTTGGAAAGCAGATACTTTAAAAGTCAATAGAATTGTGTCTTATAAAGATTTTGGTTTAAGTGATTCTAACAATTTGCAAGTTTTGCTTCTACAGGTATAATAATTTTCTAACCCATTTAGACATCGTATAAGAATGTACATGTACTCATATGTACTCAGAATATCATCAAGAAGTAGAGTAGGAATATCTTTAGAAAAAGTAAGAAAATTCCACTGAAACTCTTAAGAATAACTCTTAAATCGCAAATATCTCTGAAATAAAAGTTCATTAAATTTAAATTAAGTGGAAGTTATACATCACATATTGTTTTCTGAAATCAAAATCTGGTGTGCAGCATGTAATACAGAATACTGGATGTTAAACAATTTCTTTTTTAAAGAAACAACTACAAGAAAGATATTAGGAATGATGAATTATGCTGGTTGGTTTGACTTGTGTCCAAGCAAAGTATCTATTATATCTTCCTAAAAAAACAAAAAGTCACACAATTACAATGCAATAAAATGTAAATTAAAAGGTAAAGTAGTCTTTAAAATGCCATTTAAAATTTATAAGTTAGTGATACACATATAAAGGGTATCCAATAAGATTGTAAAAGGGAAACAAACAAAGGTAAGTTTGAACAGTAATGATTGTTCCCTAGTATAAACCTACTCTTTCCTATGAAAGACTCTTTTAATGAAATCTGATAAATAATTTTATAAAGATTCAGTAAGAAGAAAATTTTCACAGTTCCTGTTTAGCCTTAATGCTTAAGCCTAAACTTTCTTATTTATAAAATACCTGTTAAACTTACTGATATCTTAAGTTCTTTCCTGATCTGTTAATGCTTAGAGAGTAGAACTTCTCAATTTCCATGTGGGTTTTGTTATTTTTCATTTAGTGGTACTGATATTTGTACTAAAACGGATAAAATGATCATATATAAGAGGATGAAAATCAAAGATGGGAGGTGAGTTTTTAAGCAAGACAGTATAGTGAAAAGATAGGAACTGGAAGCTGAAGAGTTTCTCCATCACATAGTAAATATAATCTTGATAAACTCATTGGACTCTTTAGATAATGTAACATAAGTTAGTTCCTATTTTTTAGCCTATACTATGCTATCTTTGGCACTTCCCCATCATTCAAGCCCTGCACACCAAATCAGTTGCCAAGTCCGTCAGTTCTAACTTTAATGTTTACCAAACTCATCTCTTTCTATTCAGTTTCTCACTTGGGCAAATGTAAGAGGTCACTACAATAACTTGTTCAATGTTGTATCCTTAGTACCTAAAACAGACCCTGTCACATAGTACATACTCAGTAAATATTAATACTTGTTGAATAAATAAATCAATGGTCTATTTTTTTCTGCCTTCAGTGTCTACCAGCATTAATTTCTTACATATATTACAGATTCATGTCTCTAAAACTCTTTTTTAAAATTTCAGTTATCTTTTTATTTTTCCTTCAACGTGGAGAAAATGTAAACAGCAAGAGTACAGAGAAAAACATGGCAAACATTTGTATAATGAACCATAACAGTAAAAATAGGATCCAGGAGTAGTTCCGTAGAGGCTGCGTGCAGAAAAGGAGTTGCTTCTGTAATTCTCCATTGAAACTGACTTCTCCCAAGTACTTACACCATAATTCTCTGTAGCTCAAGACTTAGACCACCAGCAACCCTCATCATGCCAGCAGAAGAGCTGGTACTTCCCCAGTCATGAATGTTAATGCGGGGGTAAATCCTGCCAACAGCTAGCTATATCATAAAGTTATAATTGCAAGCCTTGGATCCCAGTCTCCTGTTCATGCCAGACAGCCTGGTGTTACCCCTAACCATGACCCCTAACCTGGTAGGACAGGGCTGGAGCCAACCTTTGACCATATTCTACCATAATAGTATTCTGGTCCTTGCTCTCATCAGGAAGGAGCCAGAGTTTAAGAAATCATGTCACTTAAAACCTCCAGAGGGCCAGGAATGGTGGCTCACAGCTGTAAAGCCAGAGCTTTGGAAGGAAGATAGGAGGATTGCTTGAGGCCAGGGGTTTTCGACCAGCCTGGGCAACATTAACAATTAAATGTCTGTACAAAAAAATTAAAATTTAAAAGTTAAAAAACTTAAAGTAGCAATTAGAAAAAGTGATACTAACTGGAATCCTGAAAGACACTGATAAAAGATAAAGTTTCCTTTGTATACCTCCTAATACTGTTCTTCCCTTTCCCTCATGTCCCAGGGGCAGCCTTTATCATAAATTTGATGTACACCTTTCCTATAGAATGAAATCATAAGGCTTCCAAAACTTTAATTCACTATTGGTTAAAATTAATGAAAAAATTATAGGCCGTAATGTTACTTGACAAGTATCTTGATAGGAAACAATGTTTTTGACATTAGTTACTTTGGAACTTCAAAATATTATTTTCACTATAATTCTCAATAAGCTAAGAAAGAAAAGGTATGTCATTAACAATTGGCTATCAGTAACAAAAAACTTGATTAATAGTTGTTTGTTGTTGTTTCATCTCCCAAAAATATAACCCTAAGCCTTTCAAATATAGTCACCAAAAATATGAAAAACATATTTGTATACAAAAATTACTAATATATGGAATTGATTTGTTAAGAAAAATATGCTTACCAGCCTTGAAATCACACACACACACACACACACACACACAGGTTTGCCAAAAATGTTCAGACTCTCTAAGCTTAGCTTTCTGCTTGTAGAGCATACTGTTCAAATTAAAAGATGGCATAACCAATTCAAATCCAAACACAAAAATGAAGCATTTTTCTTCTACATTCCAGTCTATATTTTATACTCTTTTATACTTTTACCAACTGCAAATATGTCTACTAACAATATGTTTTTATTTTTGTGTTTACATAACATTGCATGTAACATATTGTACTTGCCTTCTTGAAATTTGCTTTTATCACTCAACACTGTATTTTATAATTTATTCAAAATTTGTCATATTAACACATTAAAATATAGGCCATTTAAATATCTGTATTGTAGTTACACATGTGAAAATGTCATATTTTATCTATCCAGTCTTCCACTGATAACCATTTGGGATGTTTTCAATTTGTCGGTATACAAATAAGGCTGCTATAAACATTGTTTCCTCATTAGCATGTTTTTCACACCATTACCCATCAGTTAAACAAAGCCCTAAAGATGTTTAGAATCTGGGCTAGGCCTGGTGGCTCAGGCCTGTAATCCCAGCACTTGAAGAGGCCTGTGTGGTTACATCACTTGAGTCCAGGAGTTTGAGATGAGTCTGGATAACACAGTAAAACCCCATCTCTGCAAAAAATACAAAAATTAGCCACGCATGGTGGTGGGCACCTGTAGTCCCAGCTACTTGGGAAGCTGGAGTGGGACAATTGCTTGATCCCAGGAGTTCGAGGCTGCAGTGAGCCGAGATCACGCCACTGCACTCCAGCCTGGGGAACAGAGTGAGACCCTTTCTCAAAAAAACAAAAATGTATAGAATCTAATCAGATGGCATTTAAACATCTGAAAGAGTTATAATCCTACTGAAGAGGAAAACTGTAATAATTTAGAATTTAATAACACAGTAAATCAATGAATGGAAGTCAATCAAGTGATTCAGCAACATGGGACAGGTCGCAGACTTCCCATGAGAAGATGGAGGCTTAGGTAATGTGTAACTAGACTTTAGGAGACATGGGCTGTGAGACAACTGCACTGGAGCACTGACAAATCAACAGTAAAACAGGGCCCAGACTGGCAGCTACGGTAGTTACGTAAATCCCCTTAAATGTCCACAGTGTCAGACCTCATTCTCTGGGTGAAATCTTAAATTAAGATGCATCTCGGCTAGTTGAGAAAATAATCTTCAAAACTACTTATAATGGTATTCTTTCTTATCTTGAGAAGAATAAACATTGTGTATAGAAATGATGCATGAAATCAAACTGATAACTTTAGTATTTTCCGCATGAAGGAATTTACATATTTTTAATATTTTAAATATTAATATGAGAAGTTGTCATATTGGAATGTCTAACAGAGAAACATTTGCTTCTTATATAAATGTGTAATTTGGGTAATTGATTTAGACTTGCGATCATGGATTGAAATCTTATTAATTTGTAAACAGCACTGGAACATTTAGGAAAATATAGTATTCATCACATTTAAAATTTTTAATTTATGAGATTAATAAGAATTCCTTAAGTATCTGAGACTTGTTTGTCCATAAGAAAACTGAAGTACTTAAAAGTCCAATATGTTAAATTTATAAATGAGATTTAAAATATTTAAGAAAATGTAATTAAGTTGCAAAAGCTCACTTAGCATATATTAAAATCTGCTAGACTTAAAAACATAATAAAATATATAATCTAAATGTAAGAACTTAAGATGACCTGTTCATTTTTTATAAATCATATCATTTGAATATGAATTTTTAAAATCAAAGTAGGCTGAGTAATCTTTTGTACATATAAAGGCTACCTTAGGGAACATTAGAAATAAGAAATAAATTGGCTTGGCCCAGTGGCTCACACTTCTAATCCCAGCATTTTGGAAGGCCAAAATGGGCGGATTACCTGAGGTCAGGAGTTTGAGATCAGCCTGGCGAACATGGCGAAACCCCATCCCTACTAAAAGTACAAAAATTAGCCAGGTATAGTGGTGGGCACCTGTAATGCACTACTCAGGTGGGAGCCTGTAATCCACTACTCAGGAGGCTAAGGCAGG
Organism: Cacajao melanocephalus; assembly: GCA_963573385.1. NCBI lineage: Eukaryota > Metazoa > Chordata > Mammalia > Primates > Pitheciidae > Cacajao > Cacajao melanocephalus. The sequence continues at coordinate 10,739 of CAUYLG010041320.1, read as the reverse complement.
AGAATCACTTGAACCAGGGAGGCAGAGGTTGCAGTGAGCCAAGATTGCACCACTGTACTCCAGCCTGGGCAACAAGAGCAAGACTCAGTCTCAAAAAAAAAAAAAAAGAGAGAAATAAGAAATGAATTTTCTAAAACACCTCACATTGATACTTCCTTATACATGTCTTCTATTGTACACGTATACTCCTATTGTACCATAGAGATTCTCTATGGTATCATTGGCTTGTATGGCATTTGAATTTTCTGTTTTATTGAATCGCTTTCCAAAGAGGCTGTTTTAATTTCTATTACAGTATGTAAATTATATTACTCTTATTACTCTTATTACTCTTATATTGGCCCCTTTGCCACTTTTCTCTCAAGCAACTTCTTTACCAGTCAAAAAAGTCAACTTGCCAGTTCCTTAAGATGACATGAACCTTTCCAATCCCCTATCTTTGCTCAAGCTTTTCCCTCACTCAGGAATAACAATTCCAATTTTTCTTTATCTATGAGGAAATATCCTAAACCTCCAAGCACAGCTGAAATTTAATCACCTTTGTAAAAACTTTCCCAAAAGCATTCTCTTATTTTCCTTTCCCTCTTCCCATCCACCTTCCAAAAGTCAATTATTCTCCTGCACTGTGATTCTATAGTAGTTCATTATTCTGTTCTTTCTGACTTGATTATAGTTTGTTGAATATCTATTGTCTTTTTCTTAGAAACCATGTCTTTTGTTTGTGTGTTTGTTCATTCAGATAGTCATTCAGCATTCACTAATGCCCATTATGTGCTAGTACTGCACTAGAAACTTACATATATGCTTCAAAGTGGCTCCAACTAGTAAGAAAAATAAGTATACAAAATATTGTAACTTATATTGATAGATTATTGTAGCACTTGATAGGTTTTATATATATCTTCTCATGAATAATGCTATAATTAATTAAATCACGTTTATGAATATTTCTATAGGCTAGTCGCAGAAGTGAAATTACTAGTTAAAAGGAATCAATATTCCCTAAACATTTCTTTCTTTTTTTTTTTCGAGTCAGAAGTTCATTCTGTTGCCTAGGCTGCAGTGCAGTGGTGCTATCTCAGCTCACTGCAACCTCCGTCTCCCAGGTTCAAGCAATTCTCACGCCTCAGCCTCTGAGCAGCTGGGACTACAGGCACCTGCCACCACACCCAGCTAATTTTTGTATTTTTAGTAGAGACAGAGTTTCACCATGTTGGCCAGGCTTGTGTTGAACTCCTGACCTAAAGAGATCCACCCGTCTCAGCCTCCCAAAGCGCTGAGATTACAGGCATGAGCCACCATGCCTAGCTGTCTCTAAACATATCTAAGTTTTGAATCACATTGTCAAATTGCTTCCAAAGAAGTATAATGACTTCTTTTCCAACCACCAGTATGAGAGGATTTATTGAATGTTTGCCAGTACAGAGTAGTCTTATTAAAAAAATATTTTTAAATCAACCTTGTAAATCCGATAATTGAGACTGCTATTTGAATTTAATAATATTTTATCTTTTAAGTTATTAGTGAGGTTGGATTTTAAAACATATCTGCTAGTCATTTTTTGTGAATGACCTATTCCTGATCATTGCCCATTTTTTTATTGAAGTCTTGGTATTTTTAATATTGATTTATGTATATTTTTTAATATTTTGACATGCTTATCATATTTATGCTAATATTTACCAGAGTATTGTTTACAATAACAATTTAAACATAAGAAACCAAAAAAATGAAAATTTTAAATTGGAAATTTAAAACATTTTTTAAATAGTGGACAATGAGTTGCTTGTCAAAGTTTGACACAAAACTTTGGTATTTGAAGATTGGAGTAAGAGAATAGGATAATACTAAATCAACAGAAATAAATGCCGATTTCAGGAACATTGGAAAATATCTAAAAATACAATTATTTTATGTAACAATCTTTTAGTATATGCAGTAAACTTCTTTGGCTATCTTTAAGAATTATTAAGTCTCAATTACATACTAGGCACAATTTTAAGTTCTCCCATATAATATTTATAATTTATTATTATGCTCACCAATGTTATTATTCTCATTATTATCTTTTACAAATAAAGAAGATAAGGCAGAAAAAAAATAACCCTAGTAGGTATGATTTCTAGAAGTTAGCAACTCTTGGAATTTATGTTCTTTCATTATATTACACTTAAGACACTTAAGAAATGTAAATTCTTTGCATGCTACAAAATTACAACTGAATAGACTAATAAAATGACACAATTTTTTTACTCTTGAGTCTTACCTGGCCAGAATCCAAAGCAGTAGGCATATTTCTCAGTTCGTACACAGAAACCTGTCCATCACTGTCTCCTACCAGAAGGCAATCTGTTTGTTTGGCAAAGAGAATGGTTGTGAACTTGATTCCAGGGTTAGCAACATTCACAATCAGAGGGTCCAAACTGTAATGAAATATTTTATTTGTAAATTCAACTGCTATATTAATATGGTTTTTTAAACAGACAAAGAAAAATTTGAGATTTTTTAAATGAAATGTAACAAAAACCATAAGCCTATTTAAGTGTTTCCAAACTCAAAATAACTGCTTCTCCCTCCTTACTCATTCAAAACCTTCATTTCTTCAATGAACTAATTTCAACCAGGTAAATTAAGGTACTTCACAGGTAAGATGTGAACTCATAAAGTTAAACTTTGTGATGGCTAATTTTGTGTGTCCACTTGGCTAGGCTGTGGTACCCAGTTGTCTGGTCATGTGATACCCATTTAATTCACCATAATTTGAATAAAGCTGATTGCCCTCCATAATGCAGGTAGGCTTCATCCAATTAGTTGAAGGCCTTAAAAGAAAAGACTGACATCCACCGAAGTGGAATAGAATTCTACCTGCAGAATGCCTTTCGACTCAAGACTGCAATATGACTCCTGCTGGAAATTCCAGCCTGCCAGCTTGCCCTGCAGATTTCAGACTTGCTAGGACCCACTATCATGGGAGCCAACTCCTTAAAATAAATCTCTCTCTCAAGAGATAGAGATAAAGGCAGAAATATAGAGAGACAGAGACAATGACAGATAGAAGTAGATACATACGTTGTATTGGTTCTGTTTCTCTGGAGATACCTAACACAACTTAGTAAATAATAACTGTCTTCTAACAGAATAATTTTTTATTCAAATGAGCTTCTGGAATATAAAAGTACATTTTGAACAAGAAGTTTTCTCCTAGTCTTGGTCATCTAAAGCAATCTACCTAATGTCCTCAAAAGAAGAGAAGTAGCAACTTTGTATACTTCTTTTACAAATATGTTGTCCTGAGAATTACAGTTTTTCCAGAAAAAGTAAAATCAGAGGTGGGATTATTTAAGCAGCCACTTTATACATTAGTCACTTCATACTTGTAATCCTTGATTTTTGGTTTATACTGTTTTATAGAAAAGACCAGAACAAAATTTTAAAGTTACTGAATTATTAATTCCTAGCCAAAAAAAAAAAAAATTAAGAAACCGATTGAATTTGACATCATTTCTTTTAAACAAGAATTTAATTTCTTACTGTTTTTGCTAAAAACTAGCATAAAGATCTATCATATTTTCCAATTAACCTTTTTATTCCAACATTGTATTAAGTTTTCATATTAGGAAGGATAAATGAATTTAGACAATCTTCTACTAATTTTGGTGTAATATCTTAAATCAAAAATTTTAATTAAGTTCATACCACTTTGAATGTTTTGAAACAAGGTAAGAGCATAAGTAAATGTTGCAAAAATAATTATTTTGTCCCTGTTTTCTGTTGTAGAAAAATTTTAGTTAAAAATGTAAAAATGCCTCTGTATGTTTCTCTAAACTAGGCAATTAATAAGAACTCAAGATAGTTATTATGTCTCATATTATTCTGTAAAAGTTTGAGGAGATGAGTAAGGTAAATTCACTTTCTTCCTTTCTCTCTCTCTCTTCCTTTTTTGAGACACAGTCTACTGTGTTGCCCGGGTTAAAGTACACTGGTGCAATCTCGGCTCACTGCAATATCTGTTTCTTGGGTTCACGTGATTTCTCCTGTCTTAGGTTCCCGAGTAGCTGGGACTACAGGTGGTGCACACCACCATGCCTGGCTAGGTTTTTGTATTTTGGTAGAGACGAGTTTTCGACATGTTGACCAGGCTGGTCTTGAACTCTTGACCTCAAGTGATCCACCCGCCTCAGCTTCCCAAAGTGCTGGGATTATATGTGTGAGCCACTGCGCCCAGCCAAGGTAAACTACTTTGATTCAAATATTTTTTAAATCACATACGGTATAAATAACTAACATTAATATAGCATCCTGGAATTATCTTTCTTCACAAAGGACTCTCATAAACTATTACCTCTTTTAAAGTAACTACGGTACCCTCTAACTGATGTCAAAACTATCAGGTATCATTTAGTTTGAACTGCTTCTACTATAAGTGTACCCAAGAAAATACTAACACTTACGTGCTAATATGAAGGTCCCAAATCTCCACCCTGTTCTCATTTGCAGCTGCAAATATGTAGGATGATTTTGGAGACCAGGCAACATCGTAAACAACAGAAGTAGTTGGATAAAAACTCAAAAATGGCTTGACATTCTCCTGTTGCCATATAATAACACCCCAATCTGCAGAACAGCTTAAAAATACATCATGACAAAATGGGTTCCATGTCACTTTATACACTGGACCCTATAAATAAACCAAAAAAAAAATACAAAGGTAAATAATATTTAACATCTTTTATTTTAAACTTGACCAGCAAATTAAAAATGCTAAGATTTCTAGATTTTCACACTATTCATTATTGTGTGGGCATTATTTTAGCTAAGAAAAAAATCATAAATTAAATCTTCCCTAAATTATTACATTTAGAAACATAAAAATAGAACTGCTATAATATTCACTTAATTTAATACATATTATACCTACTTTGAAAAGATAAAGAGTATTAAGAAAAAAAAAGAAATGAGGAAGAAAATGAAGAAAATGTGGCCGAAACATCATGAAAAGATACACACCCAGGTGCAGTGGTGTGTGCCTGTAGTCCCCGCTACTTTAGAGGCTAATGTGGGAAGATCACTTGAGCCCAGAAGTTCAAGGTCAGCCTAGGTAACAGTGAGACCCATCTCTTAAAAAACAAAACAAACAAACAAAAAGATATAGAGACTAGGTATGGGTGAGAGACAATTTTACTTTAGGATCAGCATGTTATCATAAGCAGTCTTTTAGAAACAAAACTTGTGACTTCCAAAAGTTTCAAGAAGAAATCAAGGATATCTAGAAGTCAAATAAAATGCCCCATATATTACTGGTGATTTCCACAGAAGAAAGCACTTATTTCAGGATGGTATTTTTAACTTTGAAGTTGTAAATTTATTGTATATTACAAATACTGTGTATAATGGTATTATTTTTTCAGAAATACAAAATAAATTTTCCAACCAACTATAATTAAACTAACCTTATGTCCTCTGTAGGTATCTAGGTATTGTTCATTATATGAGCAAGAACATTTGTGAATATGACCTTCTTCAGTGCCAGCCAAATAGATATTTGTGTCCTACAACACAAAACATCAAAATGTATTGGCTTGTGATACTTGTAAGTGTGATAAATAGAAGATTAGAGAATTCTGGATCTATTAAAATCAATTCAAGAACTCAAACTAAAAACACTATCTTGAATATGCCAGTCTGTTGTCTTTTTCTTTTGTCATGATTTTATAATAATCAAACTACCTGAAAGACTACTATGCAAAAGAAAACATAAATTGGTCCTTTGCTTGAATTGGAGTAGCATTTAATATCCTGTCTAGAAATTACATAGAAAAACACTGGTTTAAAATAAATAAGAAACTTTCTAACATTTAGAGCTACCTGACAATGGAACTAGCAGTCCAGGGAAATAGTAAGTGCTCTTTCATTACAACTAGTCAAAGAAAAGACAGATATACACTTTAAAATTACATTATATTAAAACAGAAAATAAACAAACTATATGATAATTTCTCCCAAAGTGGTATTACCAATACACATTCCCAAACAGTATATAAAAGCTGTCTGACTCACATTCTCTTCAACAGTTGGTTACATCAGAAATCTTAAGTCTCCATTCTATTAGATGTAAAATTATATCGCCTGTTTTTAATTCCTATTTATGTGAATATTAATAAGGTTGAGCACTCTATATTCATTGGCCACTTGTGTTTCCTCTTATGTTCGTGTCTTGATCATTTTAGTAATAATATGTCTTGCTATTTTTCATTTGTATAAGTTCTTTATATATTCTAGATTCTATTGCTTTGTCTATAATGTATGTTATAAATATCTTCTACCAGTGCATAGCTTACCTTTTAATTTTCTTTTGACAGTCTTTGATAAACATAAGTTCTCATTTTCTGTTATATTAAGCGTTTTTTGTGCTTTAAGAAATCTTTCCCTACCTTAAGGTCCTCAGAGATATTTTCCTACATTTTCTTCTGAAAGGTTTTGTGTATGATAGAATAGAAATCTCATTTCTTTTTTAGTAGGGATACATATTGTTCTCACACCATTTGTAAGTGGTCATTTATCACTAGCAATCTTCAAGGTCACTGTGAAAGTTGGGTTTCCCAGCAAATAAACTCTGAGATTTTATGCCAGAAGTATTAGGGAGTGCTCTCAGTGAGAAACTCTATGTGGGAAACAGGAATGGACGGATAGTTCAGTACAGCAGCGAAGCTGTTGCAGTCAAGGGGTTAGTCCAAACTATAAGAAGCTCTGGAGAGAAGACTCTTCAGAGTCCTGCCTCAAGGAAGCCAGACATTTTATACATGTCCCCTTCAAGCAAGATGTTAGACTCAAACCTAACCATATGAATAATCAAACTAAATGTATATGATCTTAGCATCACTATTAAAAGGCAGTGAATTTAAGACTGTATAAAAAGGCAAGACCCAATTGCATGCTACCTACAAAAAAATGTAAGTATAAAGAGATAAATAGGTTAAAGGAAAAAGCATGAAAAATGATAAACCAGACTAACACCAGTTAAAAGAAAGCTGGAGTGGCTATACTAATATCATACTAAGTAGATTTCAGATTTAAAAAAATCACAAGTTATAAATAGGGCCATTACACAGTGATAAAGGAGTTTATTGATCAAGAGGACATAACAATGCTAAACATATGTATGTACCTAATAAGAAAGCATCAAGACACACAAAGCAAAACTGATAGAATTACAAGGAAAAACAGACAAATCTACAACTATAGTTGGAGACTTTAATATCTCTTTCTCAATAATTGAAAGAAGTAGGAAGAAAATCAGCAAAGAGAAGTAATCTTTTTTTTTTTTTTGAGACAGAGTCTCATTCCGTCACCAGGCGCCAGGCTGGAGTGCAGTGGCACAACCTTGGCTCACCGCAACCTCTGCCTCTCAGGTTCAAGCAATTCTCCTGCCTCAGCCTCCCAAGTAGCTGGGATTACAGGCGTGCGCCACCACGCCCAGCTAATATTTTTGTATTTATTTTAGTAGAGATGGGGTTTCACCATGTTGGCCAGGATGGTCTCGATGTCTTGACCTCATGATCCGCCTGCCTCAGCCTCCCAAAGTGCTGGGATTACAGGCGTGAGCCACCTCGCCCAGATGAGAAGTAATCCTGAACAACATTACCAACCAACTTAACCTGAATGACACTTACAGAATACCTAACAAAAGCATAATACACACTTTTCTCAAGCATACAGAGAACAATATAGACCACATTGCCATAGCAAAACTACGTCACTATAAAAATAAAAATAAATTAGGCCAGGCACGGTAGTTTACGCCTGTGAAAGATGGGAGGATCACTTGAGGTCAGGAGTTCGAGACCAGCCTGGCTAACATAGTAAAGCCTTGACCCTACTAAAAAAAAAATACAAAAAATTAGCTGGGCACGGTGGTGCACACTCATAATCACAGCTACTCAGGAGAGTGAGGTGGGAGAATCACTTGAACCCAGGAAGCAGAGGTTGCAGTAAGCCAAGATCACTCCATTGTACTCCAGATTGTACTACAGAGTGAGACTCTGTCTCAAAAAATAAAATAAAATGGAAATGAAATAAAATAAAATAAAAAATTGGCCAGGCATGGTGGTGTGTGCCTCCTAAACAGCTGGCTGTTTATTAGGCTGATGTGAAGGGATAGCTCAAGCCTAGCATTATTGACATTTGGGGCCAGATAATTTTGTGTTGGGAATTGATGTGCACTGGGGAGGGTGATGGCTGTCTGTACATTGAAAGATATTTAGCAACATCTATGGTCTCTTCCCAGAGATACCAGTAGCACTTCCCCACCCTCACCTCAATTCCTGACAGCTGCAATGCCACAATTATCTCCAATCACTACCAAATGTTCCTTAATGGGAAAATTCTCCCCTCCCTGCCCACATTGAGAACTACTGTTCTAGAGTCAAAGTTAAGGTGAATTACATGAATTTCAGAATGAAGTTAGAAGATGGCTATAGCAATAAAGGTAAAAAATAAAAAAGGCCTGAACTACTTTAGCAATAGCAGGCTTGGACTGGAAGGGATGGGACAATAAAATTTAAGTATCATTTGGATGATGGGGTAGAATAGAGGAGCTCAAGTTTTGGTTTACATAATGAGGTAGATAATGGTGTCACCAAAGAGATGATCATATTACACGCAATAGAAAACATGGAATCCATGTTCTTAAAAGCCTATCATGGTGGCTGAATTTTCTGATTCCAAAGTATCTCCAGATTGATAGAGAGTACAAGGATGGTTACCAGAGCCTGGGAAAAGTAGTTGGGGGTAGGAGGGTGGTGAGGGGGTGGTGGGGATAGTTAATGGGTATAAAGAAATAGAATGAATGAACAAGATCTAGTATTTGATAGCACAACAGGGTGACTATAGTCAATAACAATTTAACTGTACACTTTCAAATAACTAAAAGAGTGTAATTGGATTGTTTGCAACACAAGATAAATGCTCGAAGGGACAGATACCCCATATGCCATGATGTGATTATTACTCATTGCATGTCTGTATCAAAACATCACATGTATCCCATAATATAGTGTACCCACAAAAATTAAAAATTAAAAACAAAGTATCTTCAGATTAAAAATATTAGAAAAAGGAAGACTTTATTAACTGCACTCTAATTTGATTCTTAGTAAACAAAGTTTAAGTGGCCTTCTTAATCCCCAAATCCTAAGAGTTATCACGTGAACTGAAATGTAGAAGACCATATAGTGGATTAGGTTTCTGTAAGTATGACAGAGCAGCAGAGTGGCCAAGCAGGGCAAGGGGAGGCACTCAAGTTAAGCACAAAATGGTCAAGAAAATCTTTCCATAGTTCCTCAGAAATATACACCTTTCATCTACCTTTGTGCAAAAGCAGATAGAGATTATTGTATAGCAAACTGGAATGTACCGTTCTACCTTAGATTAGCAGCTACATCTGTGTTTATTTTTTCACTTACAAAGCACATCATTTTTACAAAAGTTTTATTGGAATATAAGTCACGTATCATATAATTCACACACGTTGAGTATATAATCCAGGAGTTTCTAGTTTGTTCACAGAGTTGTGTGACCATCACCACAATCAATTTTAGAACATTTTCATCACCCTCCAAAAAACTCTATAATTATTAGTACTCATTCCCCATTTTTCCTCCTCACCTGTTCTCTTCCCTGCATCCCCTACCCCAGGCGATAACTTATCTACCTTCTGTCTCTAACAGATTAGGCACAGTATTAATTAACAGGCTAATATTTGGTCTTGTTTTATATCTTAATACACTCCAATTTTTGGAAATTGCTATGTCCAGTGGCAAATAATAGAGTGAAATAATTTACCTTGGGATGAAAAGCAAAACACATTCCAGGAGCCTGTCGAGATATCAAAGCTTCATCTTTCTTTTCCTTTTCCCCTCCTTTTTTGTTACTGACAACAGTTCTCTTTAGTCGCATCAAATCTGTATTGAAAGAAAAACATATATAACTTGTTATTTACTACATGAAAGAGTACCACAAATATCACGTGTGTTTCTCCTGCCAATAGTATTAATTCTGCCAACTTTTGCATTTAATTAGGCTAAAATTAGCACCTACCAGAACTAGCTACTTAGAAAAACAATGACCAAGCCCAATTTTTTTCTTATCGGCCAAACCATAATTTGTCACCTTTCACACATGGTTAATTAGAAATTTTTAATTCAGCGTGTAACAAGAGAAAGATAACTTGATTTTCCTTTTACCATAACAGTCTAGTCCTTTTCGTATAACCCATTTGGAGATTCTTCCATCTGCTGATATAGAAACTAGGATTTCTCTTTTGTCATCTCCTGTTGTTCCTCGATCTTGTTCTATCCACTGTAGTTGCCATACAGGTCCCAAATGTTTTTGAGGTGATTCACTAAAACAGGGAAAAAATACTAAATATATAATCATTATAATAATTCCTTAAATGCAAATCAAAACCACACTGAGATATCATCTCATGCCAGTTAGAATGGCGATCATTAAAAAATCTGGAGACAACAGATGCTGGAGAGGATGTGGAGAAATAGGAACACTCTTACATAGTTGGTGGGAGTGTGAATTAGTTCAACCATTGTGGAAGACAGTGTGGCGATTTCTCAAGGATCTAGAAATAGAAATTCCATTTGACCCAGCAATCCCATTACTGGGTATATACCCAAAGAAGTATAAATTGTTCTACTATAAAGACACATGCACAGGTATGTTCACTGCAG
>CAUYLG010041319.1:0-31851 GCA_963573385.1 Cacajao melanocephalus | reverse complement strand
GAAAGGAACAAGTACCAGCCACTGCAAAAGCACACCAAATGGCAAAGACCAAAAATGCAATGAAGAAACTGAGTCAACTAACGGGCAAGAAAACCAGCCAGTAACAAATAGCAGGATCAAATTCACACATAACAATATTAACATTGAATGTAAATGGCCTAAATGCCCCAATCAAAAGACACAGACAGGCAAAATGGATAAAAAGTCAAGACCCCTCAGTGTGCTGTATTCAGGAAACCCATCTCACATGCAGAGACACACATAGACTCAAAATAAAGGGATGGAAGAAGATTTACCAAGCAAATGGAGAACAAAAAAAGCAGGGGTTGCAATCTTAGTCTCTGATAAAACGCACTTCAAACCAACAAAGATCAAAAGAGACAAAGAAAGGCATTACATAATGGTAAAAGGATCAATCCAACAAGAAGAGCTAACTGTCCTAAGTATATATGCACCCAACACAGGAGAACCCAGATATATAAAGCAAGTTCCTAACGTCCTAAAAGGAGATTTAGATTCCCACACAATAATAGTGGGAGACTTCAACACTCCACTGTCAATATTAGACAGATGAACGAGACAGAAAATTAACAAGGATGTCCAGGACTTGAACGCAGAGCTGAACCAAGTGGACCTAATAGACATATACAGAACCCTCCACCCCAAATCCACAGAATATACATTTTTCTCAGCACCACATCACACTTACTCTAAAATGGACCACATCACTGGAATCAAATCACTCCTCAGCAAATGCAAAAGAATGGAAATCATAATGAACAGTCTATCAGACCACAGCGCAATCAAATTGGAACTCAGGATTAAGAAGCTCATTCAAATCCATACAACTACATGGAAACTGAATGACTTGCTTCTGAGTGTCAACTGGATACACAATGAAATGAAGGCAGAATAAAGATGCTCTTTGAAACCAACAAGAATGAAGACATAACTTACCAGAATCTCTGGAACACATTTAAAGCAGTGTCTAGAGGAAAATTTATAGCAATAAATGTCCACATGAGAAGTAAGGAAAGATCTAAAATCGACACCCTATCATCAAAATTGAAAGAGCTAGGGGAGCAAGATCAAAAAAACTCAAAAGCTAGCGGAAGACAAGAAATAACTAAGATCAGAGCAGAAATGAAGGCGATAGAGACACAAAAAACCCTTCAAAAAATCAGTAAATCCAGGAGCTGGTTTTTTGAAAAGATCAACAAAATAGACAGACTGCTAGATAGACTAATAAAAAAGAAAAGAGAGAAGAATCAAATAGATGCAATAAAAAATGGTAAAGGGGATATCACCACCAATTCCACAGAAATACAAACTACCATCAGAGATTACTACAAACAACTCTGTGCACACAAACCAGTAAATCTGGAAGAAATGGATAAATTCCTGGACACTTGCACCCTCCCAAGTCTAAACCAGGAAGAAGTTGAAACCCTGAATAGATCAATAACAAGGGCTGAAGTTGAGGCAGCAATCAATAGCCTACCAACCAAAAAAAGTCCAGGTCCAGACAGGTTCACAGCTGAATTCTACCAGACGTACAGAGAGGAGCTGGTTTCATTCCTTCTGAAACTATTCCAAACAATACAAAAAGAGGGAATCCTCCCTAACTCATTTTATGAGACCAACATCATCCTGATCATCCTGGCAGAAACTCACTAAAAAAGAAAACTTCAGGCCAATATCCATGATGATCATCGACACAAAAATCGTCTATAAAATACTGACAAACTGACTGCAACAGCACATCAAAAAGCTTATCCATCACGATCAAGTAGGCTTCATCCCGGGGATGCAAGGCTGGTTCAAGTCTATAAATGTAATCCATCACATAAACAAAACCAAAGACAAAAACCACATGATTATCTCCATAGATGCAGAGAAGGCCTTCCACAAAATTCAACAGCCCTTCATGCTAAACATTCTCAATAAACTAGGTATTGATGGAACATATCACAAAATAATAAAGCTATTTATGAAAAATCCACAGCCAATATCATACTGAATGGGCAAAAAAAAAAGGCCCTTTCTTTCTCTGAGCAGCAGCCTCCTTTATCTAACAAGTTGCAGCATGATTTTCAATCTGATTTTCTGAAATAAAAATACCTCCTAAAAATCCTGTAAAGCCCCTAAGATGTAAGTAACAAATTTTCCCTTCTTTCCATTCATTCAAATGGAAGCCTTTACTTTTGAGATAATCTATGAAATTTTAGAATCATACTTGCATAAGAACATATGTGCATCCAAATTCCATGAACAATCTCACAATAACCTGAATACGTATGATTTAAAATTCTTGTTCTAATTGGCCACACTGGGAGAGTTGTCTCATTTGGCATACCAAACAGTGCTGAGTGTGGTGTCCTCAAATCACCTGAGTCTTACAGTTGTCTGGATACCAGGGCACACAGCACTGTTTGGTGTGACAAATGAGGCAACTCTGTGTGTGTGGCCATCTACTTAAAAGTCAACTCTCCCAGACTCCCCTGTATGAAACAGCAGCCACTCCCTGCTTGATATTTTCTACGTCCCTTTCCTGGTTTTATTTTTCTCTGTAACAATGTTTATCAGATCTGCCACATAATTGATTTGCTTATTTCGTTGTCTGTCTTCTTCAACTAGAATCTCAGCTTGATGAAGGCAGGGACTGTGAATCTTTGGTTCACTGCTCTAACCCTAGAACCTAAAACAGTTCCTGGAACAGAGTAGATACACAACAAATATTGGTTGAATTAATCCATTCGTTCACCAAGTGTTTATTGAGTACTTACTGGGTTCCAGGCCAAGAGTTGTTGAGCATTGTTGCCCAAGGTTACATGAGCAATTGGCCACACAGCCAGAATGAGTGCACAGGTCTCTTCCACTGCCTCTCTTATGTTCTTTCCAGTAGGTTCTACCGTCTCCTGCTTGGGAACTACTATTTCTGATAATTTCCTGGATGAATAAACAGATTTTTTCACAACCTATTTATCTAAAAAGGTATGCGGTAACACCATGTGGCATGTCATTTTCTTCTACTTTTTTTTTTTTTTTTGAGATGGAGTCTTGCTCTGTCACCCAGGCTGGAATGCAGTGGCATGATCTCGACTCACTGCAATCTCCACCTCCCTGGTTCAAGCAATTCCCCTGTCTCAGCCTCCCAAGTAGCTGAGATTACAGTTGCATGCCACCACCACACCTGGGTAATTTTGTTGTATCTTTATTAGGGACGGGGTTTCACCATGTTGCCCAAACTGGTCTGGAACTCCTGACCTCAGGCAATCTACTTGCCTTGGCCTCCCAAAGTGTTGGGATTACAGGTATGAGCCACCGTGCCCAGCCCCTCTTTTACATTCTTTAAATCAAAACCAAGAAGACAATAGACTATGTAGTGAAAAAAAATTCTGCATTTTCAAGTACATGAAAGAAATGTAAAATGATGAAAGTAAATTTTCCTGCTTCTCTGCATTTTAGACATTGGATTATGGATAATCAACCTGGTCTCTTTGAAAGATATGAGACAGCAAAGACTCAGAAACGGTAACAAGTTATCTTATTTTTTCATAGTAATGTTTTTCAACTGAACAAGTAAACATGAGTATATCTGCTTCCTGAACATTGCATAATAACAACTTTAAAACTGCCAACTGAAAAAAATATACCGTTGATCCCTGATCAACAAGGGTTTGAACTGCATTGGTCTACTTGTATGCAGATTTTTTTTGTCATCTCTCACCCCTGAAACAGTAAGACCAAGTCCCCTCTTCCCCCTCCTCCTCAGCCTACTCTATATGAAGATGATGCAGATGAAGATCTTAATGATGATCCACTTCCACTTAACGAATAGTAAATATATTTTCTCTTATGATTTTCTTAATAACATTTTCTTTTTTCTAGCTTACTTTAGTGTAAGAATACAATATAGAATACATATAACGTACAAAACATGTGTTCATTGACTATCAGTAAGGCTTCTGGTCAACAGAGGACTATTACTGGTTAAGTTTTGGAGAAGTCAAACGTTTTATGTGGATTTTCAACTGAGCGAGAGATCTGTGCCCCTAATCCAAGGTTGTTCAAGAGTAAACGCTGTATCTTTTTATTGCTATTTTAAGCCTCTGAATAACTTTAGATCTAATAAGTTATTTCAGTAATAAACAACATCATTTAAAAACAATGTATATACTAAGAAGCTCTACTTAAATCAGTCTTTTCTGTGAGTAATTCAAAGAACTAATGGCATCTTCATAAGGTATGTGAGGTACAAAAAACTTATTATTACAAATTTATAAAGATAGAAACAGAGACACACATATTTTTTATATATCACTGGACACAATGTACATTTTGAATGCAATTTGAATTGTCTACTTCTAGGTACCTGCCAAAATCCTAGGAGCATAAAATAAGAGTAAAAATATAAGAAAGAGTTAAAAAGTATTATATCTCTTCTCTAGAATTTACTTGTCTCCATTTTTCTTTAAAAGAAAATAGAAATGTATGTTTTGGGTAAAAATGCCATTCTACCATTCTTAGGAATTTAACTGGCATTCTATACATAATCAAAGTGTACTAACAGGCAGAAAGGTTAAACTTCAACTTCTGAGACTACAAAAGTTACTTCAAGTAATTTCTGGGGTAATTTCTCAGCACTTATAAAGCCCTTTGTTTGATCATGCTTTCTGCTTGTTCACCTTTTATCCTAATCCTAATAGCTTTTTGTTTATTT
The DNA here is from genome assembly GCA_963573385.1 of Cacajao melanocephalus. Classification (NCBI taxonomy): domain Eukaryota; kingdom Metazoa; phylum Chordata; class Mammalia; order Primates; family Pitheciidae; genus Cacajao; species Cacajao melanocephalus. The sequence goes on along the minus strand of CAUYLG010041319.1, from coordinate 27,128 downwards.
ATACCAATTTCCCTATAGGGAAGCATGGATCCCTTCACATTCTTATTTTACTCATGATATTATTAGATGCTCTAGGTTCTTCAAAGTATGTCCCAGGGTAACTGACTGTCAACAGACACAGCCCATTTCATCGTAAAAAATAAAGGAGAATCATCAGAGTTCTGAAAATCTCACCTTGACGTCTGTTGAGTCTTTCCCAACTAATCTCACTAGAATATTCTAAGATAATGATCTCTATATATTTAAAAAATATATATGTATTTGACAGACTCCACAGTATCTGGTTCAGTGATAGATATATACTAGATGTCACAAAGGTTGGTGAATATATTAAAAAAAGTCCACTCATAATGAGAATATGAAAAGAATGGCTCCTCCTGAAGGATTTTATTATAAAAACAATAAGCATTTTAATCTTAACTTGGGTTTAAAAACTCTCAATTCTTTATGGTATAACTTCTGACTTACAAAAAATTCTGGATTATTAGTAGCATTTAGGTTCTTTATAAATTTTATGTAAAATACCATTCATTTGTTTTGAGTTTCTCTAATGCCAACTGTTTACTAATAGTGGCAAAATCTATGCAATGAAAAAAAATAAAACCTTGCTAGTTTGAACAAAACTATTTACTGATAGATTCTCTGTTGCTGAATAGGGATTTTGGAGGTGACAGAGTCAGTGATTTCCTTAATACAGATTCTGACGAATGTGTAATTGTATTAACCACAAAAGAGGAAACTCACCATCAAGAGAAAACAAAACCTTAGGAGCTAGGCTTCCATCCCATTTCAAGCAGAGCAAATCTTATTTCTGATCATTTTATTGGGGTTCTAGGTAAAAGAGTTCTCCTGCTAAACGAAGTATGAAATTATCTGATTATTTTACCATTCCCATTTTATTCTGTGGATAAGGCAACTAAGTCCCAGACCTGGTCAAGGTCCTGCAATTAGTGATTGAATAAGCACAATATCACAAGCATTCTGACTTCCAACCCCAAAGTCATTTCAACAACCTGCTTTCCCACTAAAAAAATCCATTTGAAACACAAATATGGACTAGGTATACCATCAACCTTTCCAAAGTATTTTGTCTATGTACTGACAATCAATGACAGCAGGGCAAACATGACTAACTCTGTTAGTTATCACCATGGAATCATTTACCAAAGACGAAGCTTGAAAAAAGGACCCATGTTCTCTCTATTATATGACCTTTTGATGACCCTCTGGCCTGACCCAAGGAATCAATAGGAAAATGCCTCTCAGATGTCCTGGGACACTAAATGGAAAGAGCATAGGCACAATCTCACTTCCCAGATCCCTGAATCCCAATAAAAGGGACCAAATGGCTTCTTGTGAGGTTGGAAACAAGAGAGGTGGTAGTATTTTTATTTCAGGAAATAGAAAAGGCTTCTGGAGTAAAGATACACTGCAAACACACTATCAAGTTAATACTTGTGAGTAAATGCTCACACATACCCACTAGAATGACTATAGTTTAGACAATAACAAGTGTGGATGAAGATGTGAAGAAGTTAGAACCTTCATATGTTGCTGGTGGGAATGTAAAATGGTGTAGCCACTTTGGAAACTAGTTTGACAGTGTCTTTAAAATTAGCACATAAATGTATATCATGACCAAGTAATTCTACTCCTAGCTATCTACTCAAGAGAAATGAATACATATGCTCACATAAAGAATTATACACAAGCTTTGTTTATGGCAACCTTGCTCATAATACCCCAAAACTAGAAATACCCCATATTTCTACCAGTTGGTGAATGGATAAACAAAATGTGATATATCCATGCAACAACATTTTATTCATCAATAAAAGAGAACAAGTTACTGATAAATGGAATGCCATAAATGAAGCTTGAAAACATTATACTACATCAAAGCCAGATACAAAAATCCAGGTACAAAGCCAGATACAAAATCCACAAAAGGCAAATCACTTCAGACAAAGGGTAAGTCGGTGGTTGGTTGTCTAAGGTTGATGTCAAATGGACACAGAATTATTTCTGGGGTAATGAGGATGTTCTAAAAATGCATCGTGACAATGATTGCAAAATTTTATAAATTTACTAAAAGTCACTAAATTGTATATTTAAGTCAAATAAATTTTATGGTATGTAAAAGACACCACAACAAAGTTGCTTTTAAACAAAGAAGAAAGCATTCACAAAGAATGAGTGAAGTCTGCAGAGAGGTAGAGCATGCTAAAACTCCAGAGTAGCACCAGTGATCCAAGTCAGACTTAAATCAATTTTAAGGTAACTTAAGCTAGAAAAAGCAAATATTTTACTATCAAATTCTTCATACAGAATTTTTAAACCAGACTCCAAGATAAGGTCAATACCTTACTTTCTCTTTATTGTGCACCTTGAATAACAGTTGTGTGTAAATGGGAATTTTTTCCTGCCAGAAATCAGACCTGTTCTGAAGCTTCTTGAGTAGTAGTGAGTCTTCGCACACGTCTGGACACCGTAAACCCTGCTAAGCCCAAGCACAACGCTGGGCACAGTGTAAAATAGTTTTTGTTTGTTTGTTTGTTTGTTCTGCGTTGACCTAGTTTTCCGGCCCTAAGTAAAGGCCAGTTAAGTCCACACCCCAACCATGTCCCTTGTCCAGCTTTCACACAAGAGCCCTAATCACCCGAGGGCCAAGTACCAGGCAATTAGGAACGGACCTTCTGCATTAGTCTGTTCTCAGGCTGCTAATGAAGGCATACTTGCGACTGGGTAAAATTTATAAGGAAAGAGGTTTAATTGACTCACAGTTCTGTGTGACTGCCGAGGCCTCACAGTCATGGCTGAAGGTGAACGAGGAGCAAAGTCACCTCTTCCATGGGAGGCAAAGGAGCTTGTACGGGAGAACTCCCCTTTACAAAACCAGCAGATCTCGTGAGACTTATTCACTACCACGAGAACAGTATAGGGGAAACTGCCCCATGATTCAAGTATCTCCACCTGGCCCCGCTCTTGACACGTGGTGATTATTACAATTCAAAGTGAGAGTTGGGTGGGGGCACAGCTGAACCGTATCAACCTATATGCCTCAGAGCCTAAAATTACTCAAATTAGCCAATCCACAGGGAGCCCAGAAACTTAGATAATCCCACCCCTTTGCCATATATAAGCTCCCTGGACAGCTCCAACTTGCCTGTCCCCTAAAGCAATACATGTATGGCCCTGTCTAGCAGCCTTCTCTCCTTCAGAGTTGTATATAGCAAAGAGTTCTGCTTTTTATCTATCTACATGTAACTGTGTTATGTTCTGATATCAAAAGTTTCTCTAAATCATATAAAACAACAGAGCAGACACCTGATGACTAAGGAAGGCAATATCTACATAGATCCTTCTATCATCAGGACGTTGGAACACACTTTTTCCAAAGCTTCTCATGGGCTAAGCACTTTCATTAAGTCAGTCTAACTGGTCTGGAAGTATCTGCCCTTAATTTTCTCTCCAATGTCTTATCTAACAAGTCTCTCTAAAATATTTTTAATTATTTATTTTCAAACAAACACAAGGACAAGTAACCACAGAACTGATTTTGACATAGATCCTAACAACATGCTTTTATTCTTTTTTTCTTTTTCTTTAAACACAGTAACTATTTTCCCAGGAATTTTGTTACATCCTTTTGACAAAAATCAGAAATCACTAATATCGAGGCAGTCCAGCTCACCTCTTTTCTAATACAACTAGACACATTGTGTTTTCATGTTTATAAAATCTGAAACTCAAGTTTTTAAAACCTGAGTTATAGACTTACAGACTGACAAAAATCATTCATTTCCTTTGTGACTGACTGGCATACCTGCTCTTTAGAGGGACTTTGGAAAATTTAAAGTATTTTTATCCTGGCTGCTGTCTTTCTTCCAAAGAGCTGAATGTCACGGTTACAAGGTATTGGTTGAGTAAGTAGCCTTTAGTGGCTCCAGATTTTCTTTGGTAAACTCTTATGTGCAAAAAATCAGCAGTGTGATGTATTTCAATGAAGAGGAATGTGCTGTTTATTCTCTTTTTAAGTTTGCCTGGCAGATAACATCACTCTCCTCTCTCACAAGGTTGGCTTTTCAGTTTGTTCACTTTTGCAGGAGATTCAACAAAGCATGTAGGCAGTAAGATGTCTATCAGAAGAAGTTTGTCTGACGCTCCATCCCTTCCAATATCTAGTCGTTGATTGGCAATTGTTCTCAAATACTTTCAGGCTAGCTTTCCAAACATTCACAGTGATTCTAGGAGCTAGGGGTTGAGACTGAATGTAAGGTATCTCATATAGCAAAGAATACCCAGTAGAAGTTAAAGATGTTAAAACCCATTCAAATAAGAATTAGACTTACAGAGATTTATTCTCTCCACCAGACAAAATTCATTTGCATTGTCATAAACAGGAATCATCTGCATGGCTATGGACCTCAAAAGATCCATTTAATTAAGTCATCAAATAAACTGAGAGAAAATCGCTGACAGAGATAACTGAGACTTAAAGCCCTCTAAGTTCTAAAATATCTCCTTTACTAGTCTGCAAAGTGCTAGAGATTTTTATACTGAGGTTATATTTTTGAACATAATTATTATTAATATCTCCAGAATGTCCTTGCTAAATAGAACCACTATCAGGAAGAACAGAATATATTATTAACACAGATGAGTTTATAGAAATTTTTTGTGACAGCGAACAAATTCTGAAAGAACGTGGCCTGGCCAGGCTAATTATCCAAAAAACTGTTTTGACAAGAGCAAATATTAGAAGGCCTTATTCCTGTATATACTATTTATTAGCACAAACACTAGAGTTTTACTATGACTAGGCCAGCTATAGTCAAAACTTGGTATAAACCAGCCATGCCTGGCATAGACCCTGAAATAGTCATGGATATTCTACTTATACCAACTTTATTTCCACATGAGATTTGAAGCAGTATACACATACACACACACACACACACACACACACACACAAGCTGAAGAAGTTCACAGTTTAGAAATAAAAATATATCAAAAACCTTAAGAAAGTAAAAAAAAAAAAAAAAGATCCAGGTCTATATCTTTTCTATGCATGGTGTAATTAAAACCTGAGTTATAGACTTACAGATGGACAAAAATCATCCATTTCCTTCATGACTGCTTATAACCGGTTATAAGCTGCCTAACATGCTGGTATGTCATTTTTTAGTACTAAATAGTAAACAAAATCTTAAGATTTCAACAGGAAAGAAAGTCTTCATGGGTTCTATGTTATGGGAAATTTTTCAAACATAATATGCTCTGAAGATATTGACTAATATAAAGGGCAAATCCTAAACAAGCTAAAATCAATGTCAGAATGATGGCTCATATGATGGCATTATATATTGATCTCTGAAATTATGCTTTTCCAATATTTGTAAAAGAACAATTCCCATGAACAACTACCACCATTCTGAATGAAGAGATAAATAGAATAACCATATACATGTACCTACTCCACCCCCTAAAAAAAGATATGTGTACATGCTCATGAAAATTGTGTAAATTACTTTTAAAATGAAAAACATTTTGAAGTATATTTTGAGTAACTGCAGATTTCATCTAAGTCATCTTTTGCAACATCTTGACTTTAAGTTCATCCTCCACTCAGCAATTGATGTATGTTTTTCAATTTGGTATATGCAAAGGTAAATATCAATTGTCGGTTTAAAAATTTATATCCTATTACTTAGCATGACTAAGTTGTCAGAACAGCCTTCATTTAAGGAAAGAAAACTGTATCTGTTTGACTAGTCTACATTAAATATAAAATATAAAAAGAAGAATGATATCAGAGGAGAGAGTTGGCAGGCTGTTCATGGCAATGACTCACTATGCAATGCTGCTGAAAATGAGGTAAACAGATATTTCCTTGCAATATCCATTTTACAATAAAATCATCTTTGCTCCTTTCCTCTCAAATTTGTATGTGTTCTGTGTTCTAGGATATAATTCTTAGATTTATGTATTTCATATTAGAAGACCCGCACTTTTGGCTTTAGGCTATAGAGGTTCCTGTTTGGTCCAGTCACCTTAAATAGATTTAAGCCAAAGTCATTTACCTATCTCATCATAGACATTCATTGCAATCCTTGGTTATAACAGGATATTATTCAAATTCTTTTGAGCTAAAACCAAAAAGCTCAATGAAAATCAGAATTTGTCTTCATGGTATTTTATGGACTTTAATTTCCTTTCAATTCAGGTTTTTAAAAAATCATAAAACTTCAATCCAGTCCCTGTAACTGTGTTCATTTTTATAAAGCATGGTTTTAGCCTCTTCATACTAGACTATTGCAAATGTAAGTAGAAAAATGCAACTTAAACTTATATAGGTTCATATAACAGATATTCATATAATTCATATAATCATGCCCTTGAGCAACTAAAATGTAAACTAATTAAACTCATAGGGTTCAAAGGAGGGCCACAAGTTCTATGGACAGATGTCTGCTACTTTCTTGCTTCAAAAGACCATATCATACATGAATACAAGTGCCAGAGAAATCCAAACCTGAGGAAAATCCTGGCTCCACCTGTAAGCTCCACTTCTACTCAAGCACAGCAGTAATCGATCCTCCTGTGGATTACAACTAAAAGATTAAATCTGGCATCCACTCAATATGACTGTCCTTTAAATCAACACAGAATACCTGCTCTACCAAAATCAGAAAAAGGCTTAAATTCCATCTAGGATTTGGTAAAGTTTCCAAATACTTGAGAGTCAAGAAAGAATCTAGGAGACAGCGAATTCTGGCAAGTTCTTCCTTGGGAGCCCTCTTGCCTTGAACACCAACACCCTGGTTGCCTATTTACTACTGGGTCGCTTTAATTTAGTTCAAGCGTCCACCCTAAATTCCCAGGCACCCAGTCCTACTGGAATGCACCACAAGCACTGTCAGTCTGTGTCCTCAGTGATGATGAAGGAAAAACATCACTTCCCACAAATCCCAATCTAATTTTAACTTTTCCCCAGTCCCCTTTTGAACATGCACATGCGCGCGCGAGCACACACACACACACACACACACACACATTTCTTCCTTCAAGTGACTCATACTGAGGAAATAGGGAGGTCTGGAGAATCCTGGAAGGACCATCTCTCAGCATTAACCCCATCAGCAGGATTAACCCCATTGAGTTTCCGCTGGCAGCTCTGGTCAGCAAGTCGGCCCCTGCTGCCCTTGATGTTAGCACCAGGGGTTGGTGGTTTCTCCCAGCTGTTCTGAGGAAGACAGAGTGTCAGCAGTTGTCTCACTGCAGCAGTTCTTGTTAATACACGGGGTTTTCCATATGTGCCCTGGTTCTTCAGCTGTCTCCTCAAGTACTACATCAACATCATTATTACTGAGAACTCACAGTACCGTATCTGTCCCAGTGGGAATTACAGTGGTGCATGTCTCTTTTGGTGAAATGATCTATTTAAGTTGCAATTTATACTAGGGTTGCTATATCAGGACACTTCCCAAATTTTCCAGAAAAACTCCACTGACGGCAGAGGAAAGAGGATGTGTGACCTCCAAGGTTTTGAGGTTTAACGTGAAGTTGCATAGATTTAGGAAATTTTGCAAGCACAAATTGTTTGATGTCTCATATTTCAGCTTAAAAATCTGTGTGATTTTTGAAATTTATTTTCTAATATATTTACGTTTATCTTGGTAAAAAATGTTTTTCTCCTCAACCCAACCCTTCAATCTTTTAGTCCAAAAATAGGTAACCTGTTTATCTTTTGTCTTGCCTACCCATGGTTGTACTTCACCCCAGGGATGATGATATGATGACAGTGATGATAAAAACAATTATCATGACCACAAAAATATTTGAGTGATTACTGCATGCCAGGAATTATGCGAAGCCCTTGGGAAGCATTATCTAATTTAATTTTTACCACAACTATATTAGCTATTACAAGTATTATTCTCAGTTTGTAGATGAGCTAAATGAGGCACAAAAGAGTTAAGTAACTTGCCACTGACAAACTATTAACTAAAAAGCAGAAGATTCACAATACCAACCCCCACAGAAGAGGAAATCATTGATTTATTTTTCTAATTCTTCATTAAGAGGATCTAACAGTTTCTTAACATGAATTCCAATGGGACAAGGTACCCAGAAATTTAGAAGGGCTCTTGAACTAATTAACAGAGACACAACCATAACTAGGTAACCAGAGTGATACCAAGAGGGCTATGTAAAGACAGAATTTGGGGAACTAAATAATGCCAAGTAAATTTGTTTGATAAATTCTTTCTCAACCCTCAGCTATTTGGTATCTTTATCATACATGGATGGAAGTTATTATTCCATGAATAAATTCTCTTTCTGGTACCTATAGAGCAGATATTCTATATTGGTTACAATGAGAGCCACATGCCCTGAGGCACATGTGCCCCAGTAAGTATCACGCTTGTGGAAGTCCACTCAGCTCCTTTTACGTTATGTCCTAAAGCAGGACTCAGGTCTTTATTTCTTTTATGTCTCAGAGGTAGCCTTTTCCCTTAGAGTTGCTTGCTCCACCTTCAACAGCATTCCCCAGGCAGTGGATGTATTTCAAGTAACTGAGAAACCTGGCCAAACTTCAGATAGATCTTTATAATTATCTGTTCATGGAACACTGGAGTACCTGTATTAATCAGGTCTCAGGAGTATACTTGGCCACTCTGTTACATGAGCTAGACATGGAAACTAATTCTAATGGGGTAACTGAGTAATATTTAAAATAGGTTAATAAGAAAAGATCTTCTCTCAGGTCTCCTCATTTCTTTAACTGACCAAAAGTGTCTTCTCTGGCCTATTTTAAAGAGATAGCCTTGCCTTCATAATAGGTGTCTGCAAGAAGTATTCATTTGAGTAGTGTACCGGAGTCTTTTTTAAGGCTTTGGTTAAAGCCATGAGTCAATATTCAAGCCCTTACGTGACTGTCAACCTAGAAAATTTCATTGAAACTTTCATTCCAGAAATACATCATCTGTAAAGAAGAGTTTGGTATGCTTCTTCATTCAGCAATTGGAAGCTATGTAATTTTTTCTTTTCTTTTCTTTTTTTTTTTTTTTTGCATTGGTGGCCAGGAATTTTTTGAACTCAATTTAATGTCCAAATGAGGTAATACATTTATTTCAGGTGCTTGCTAGCATCTGTTTCAATACTGAAGTTTGCTTCAACCCTAGCTGCAAGTTAGGATCTTCAGTTTCAAAAATACCTGATGCCTGAGATAAAAGTCCAGCCCAGATCTAAGGGTGGGGCCAGGGAACTGGAATATTTCAAATGACCTTCATTGTGATGCAAATGTAGAGGGAGAGTTAAGAACCATTTCTATGGATGTTGTAAATTTGTTTTAATTTCAGTTGTCTTATTTGTACACTAATTTACTTACATGAACTCAAATTATTTTGAAAGAAAAGAACCATAATATATAAAAGCATAAACCATCAATCTTATACTGTTGAACAGATCTACATCTCACCAGTACATCTCAACTTTGGCTGTCTATCAGCATCACTTGGGGAGCTGATAAAATCCTGATGCCTACACCATATTCCAAACAAATTAAATCATAATCTCTGAGGGTGAGACTGAGGCATTGATCACTTTTAAATCTCCTCAGAGGATTTCACCATGTAGCCAAGGCTGAAAACCAATGATCCATATTCTCTCCCCACTTCTTATCAATGCCTTGAAATAAGCATATTCATGGGAAAAAATGTTAAACAAATCAAATTTATATTTTGTTTTAACCTAATCTTTTGTGGCCCTTTTCTTCCTCAGCTGCTTAGCATCTACATCTTATTTCAAGCTTGCCCAAGGGGCCCTTTCCCACCTTATTTCCCTTCTTGCAGAATATGCTACAAACCCACAGAAATTGCTTGTTATTCCTGTCTCTCAAAGTCTGACTGGCTAAGTCTGAGGACACTCACATACAGTAAAAGCCTCCTTGTTCTCATAAATTTTCTGAATGGTAATACAATTTTCATTCATTTTTTTTTATACTTATTACCCCTCCTGATACCTTCTAGGGTAGGTTCTTAAACATCTAATCTACTTGACTAAGCTTTAATTGGCTGATCAATTTTGCTATCAGTTCATTTATTGACTTCTTTATCAGTTGATTGCTCAAAATTTCTAATTTCCTCATAGCTGAATATCAATATTGTTGACATTCTATTACTAGTATTGACCCAATTACATAAGACTTCTTTGAATTTCCAAACTACAATAATACATCTACCTTGAACAATTAATTGTTTTTCAAACTCTACCTTCTCACAGTGCAATGACTTGCCAGTGCTTTTATATGAATAGAGCATAAATTAGTGTTTACCTGTGGGTAAGTAAGAGACAGGAGCAAGAAAAGAGTGGGTGTGGCTATAGAAGGGCAACATGAACATTTTTGGTGATGAAAATGTTCTGTATCTTTTTTTTTCTTTTTTGTGTTGGGGTCTTACTCTGTCACCTAGACTGGAGTGCTATGGTGCAATCATAGCTCACTTCAGCCTCAAACTCATGAGGTCAACCAACCACCCCTTCTCAGCCTTCTGACTCTCAGGAACTACAGGAGAGAGTGACCACACTCATCTAATTTTTAAAGATGTTTTGTAGAGAGGGGATTTCACAATGTTGCCCATGTTGGTCTCAAACTCCTGCCCTTAAGTGAACTTCCCCTAGTCAGGCTCCCAAAGTGTTGGGATTACAGTTATAAGCCATCATGCCTGGCCAAAAATATTCTTTATCTTGACTAAATCAATGTTAATATCTGTTTGCAATATTGTATTGTAGTTTTGCAAGATGTTACCATTGGGGGAAACTGGATAAAGGGTACATAGCTTCTCTCTGTATTGTTTCTCACAAATGTTTGTGAATCTACAATTATGTCAAAGTGAAAAGATTTTATAAATTTTTTTTTTATTTTTACTTTTTTGAGACAAGGTCTCACTCTGTCACTCAAACTGGAGTGCAACAGTGTGACCACAGCTCACTGCCCCCTCAACCTCCCAGGCTCAGGTGATCCTCCCACCCCGGCCTCCCAGGTAACTGGGACCACAAGCATGACCCACCATGCCCAACCAATTTTTGTATTTTTTGTAGAGACAAGGTTTTGCCATATTACACAGGCTGGTCTTGAACTCCTGGCTCAAGTGATCTACCCACCTTGGCCTCCAAAATGTTGGAATTATAGATATGAGCCACTGCACCTGACCTCAAAATAAAAAGGCTTTAAAGTAAGTTCTATGGCCTACAATCCCTGCATGGAGTCACCCCATCTTAACCCCTGCTTCACTTGGTCCTCTCTCACGCTTTACTTTCTACACTTAAGCAATGTATCATCAAATAAATTATACTCATTCTCTCTGTCCTAAATGGGGGCACAAATGCACCAGCCTTCCCCACTTTCATCAACCATTCAACTCTCCTTTTCATGTCATTTTGTCTAGGAAGTGACCCAGTCACCCATACCACTGGTAGCTAAGTCAGGAGGATTGCCTGCATCAATTACACTGGACCTAGGGCTGATCTTCTCAAGACAACACAGGGCTTGGTTCTGAGTTCAGAATGTCAATCCAGGTCTGTGACTCTCTCACGGTAACTTTTCCCTCAGAAGTCCATGTGCTCATTCCTTACATTTCAGCCATTATTTCTTTTTGACTTTTTTCTACTCTTCTCTCCCTATTATTTCTATTACATGTATGTTGGTGTGCTAAACAGTACCTACATTTCTCTGAGACTCTGTTTATTTTTCTTATTATTTTTATCTGTTATTCAGATAACATAATTTCAACTGATCTATCTTCAAGGTAGTTGATTCTTTCTTCTGCCAATTCAAATCTATCATGAAGCAATTCTAATGAAGCTTTGATTTCAGTTGTTGTACTTTTCAACTTCAACATTTCTATTTGATTCTTTTAAAAAATTTCTTTTTATTGATATTCTCCATTAAATGAGACATTGCCATCATATCTTCCTTTACATTTTTAAGCATGATTTCCTTTAGTTTTTTGACCATTTTTATAATGAATGCTTTGAAGTTTTCATCTGTCAAGTCCATGGGCATTTTGGGTAATACAGTATAGTAAACCTGGGTCCTGATCTCCCCAGGGCTTATTATTGTTGTTGTTTGCTTATTATTTGTTTATTAATGTGGCTATACTATTTTAGTGAAGTCTATTTCCCTTGTAACATGAAGCTTCAGACACTGATCTTCAGAGGGCAGTGCCTTGGGTGTGGCAGAGTCACCTTGGGATGACAGTGTTTTTAGCCAAGCTTTTTCTGACTGTGTTTCCCTCTGATTCCTTTGTTAAGCTGTTTGCCTCTGTTGGTATCATACTCATCTGTTAGGTTCCACTAAGTGCTGACTGGTTGCTTTGTTGTTTAGACTGCATGCTAGGCATACATGTCTCTACAGTCTGATCCAATTAAATTCAAGCCACTTTGTAAAGGTAGTTATTGAGGCCAGTCTTTGAGGTTTGTTCTCACCTCAGGAAAGCTCTTCTTATTTGTCTTTTTCTCTACTTACCTCTGATAAAGTAGCTAGCCTATAATTTCTTGTTGCTTTCATAAAGCTATCAGCTTCGTCTTAGTTGTTTAATATCAAAATCTTCATTGTTTTTGAGAATGCCTGTAGACCTGAACTTTCTCATACTCTGTCATAAATCAATCACTTCCTTTGGGGAGATTGTCAGTGTTCTCAATTGTTATAGCCTGCTTCTCTACCTAGGCAAAATCTCTGAACCACCAGAGCTGAAGGTAGGGTTAGTGCCTGCTGCTGCCAAATGATATCCCTGCTTTGTGATCAGGGCATTAAGCAAAGCCTGTAGTCTCTGGTCTTCTCAGCTTGCCTCTCCTGTTGTAGATTCTCTATCCTATGAATAAGCTGAGCCAAGGTCAAAGGAGCCCCACCATGCCATGTGTGGTTTAGAACTTCCATCCCATGAGCTGGCCTGGGGAAGGTTAGCCTCCAACCTCTCAGCCACATGAAAATGCTGATGGCCTGACCCTCCTGGAGAAGATACTAAGCCCTTGACTGGGAGCTAGGGGAGGAGAGACATAAAGAAAGTCTTTTCTGTTTGGCTACACTCACCCTGGGTGGAACTTCTGACACAATGAGCTGGGGGAGAGGAAAGAAAGAGAATAGGTCATATCTTAAGTGCTACAGACGTTCACTGTGCTTTCTAAGATAGTAAATTTTCTTGAACAAGCGTATCTTCATTCTCTGTATAAAGATACGTTTGTATCTTCTGTATGCCATTTCCAGACACTTTAATTATTTTTACCAGTTGTGGTTGTATCCCAGCGGAGCAGGGTTGTGGTTCTTCCAACACTGCTGTTACACAAGCCGTCCAAGTTAGAGCTATCTTGATTCCTTTGAGAGGTTCCAGGATGGTGATTCCCAGAAGAGAAAGACTGAGGTTCCTGATTCTTTTCCTTCCCTGAAGCTTCTTAGACCTGTATGCAAATTCCCAGTAACTTTGATACTATATACCAAGATACGAGAAGTGGCCTTTTCAAACCAAAAGTGAGTATATTTTTCTACCTTTCTCACAGAGCAACACATATCTATTCTCATTATTTTTTCATAGCCAAAAATTTACGCTCCTCTATAACAAAAACCTTGAGAAGTAACTTGAAGTTGCCACTGCTAGATATAAACTGGCAGTCAATAATTAAACTGCAGTCTCTCTCGCTGATTTTTTTTCAGATGCCACATAATCAGTTGTGGAACCAATGTGTGCCCACTAAATACTAGCTGGATGAACAGACATTGATTGTAAGAATTTGTGTCAGGACACTGATACACTTGATACTTGGGGAGAAATTGACAATCCTCTTGGTGAACATCGGATTTGAAAGTAGCTTAAAAACCAGGTCATTCCTAGAAATTAATGCAATCTAAAATAGCTGTAAGGAGTCTGCTCTGTTATGTCCCTATGTTTTCCCCCTAATGCTTTCTCCATTTCTCCATCCCTCCTTTCCCCTCCAAGTGAAATCAAACTACCTCAGTATCAAGTTAATTCAAAGGTTAGCCTTAAAAAGAAAAACATTGCCCCATAACACTAGCCTGGAAAGAATAGTGAAAATGCTTCCATTTGCCTTGGTGATAGGATGGCCCTTATGGATTGATCATGCCTTTAACAAATTCAAACCATATGATGGCTGAATCAATTTCTTTGCATAATTACCTCCCTTCTTGACCCATATTTCATGACCCTGGGTTGATCTTAGTTTCCAGGATGGATCAAGATTATGACTAGATTTGCTGCATCTATGTACTTTAGATTTTATTCCATCTGATTGTTTCGGGAACAAATAGTTCCATCCTAAGGGGGACTGACACATGAGGTTATCAACACTCAACCGAGGTTTCATAATCATTGTACTGTGTCTTCAGAGAATATAATATGGAATTTTGCTTAGGAATTATTTTACTACTTTCTCAACACTAAGAACCAGCTCTAGTCCCCAGAAAGCTTCTGATATACATCAGAAGCAATATACATCATCTCTAGGGTTATTTTTATGCAATTATAATTCTTACCATCTGAAAGGTAGAAACAGAAAACCATAAAAGAAATGAATGAATATTAACATATTAAACAAGCAGCATAACATGCAGTATTTATATTTTTTATTATTAAATTTGGTCACCTCTAAAAATGTCGATTTTTCTCACTTAGAAAGAAAGTGGAGTGAAGATCTAGGTTCTTGTGCTGCCCACTAAATAAAATGAGAGGAAAGGAATGAGGGCTTTCAAGTCAAATTTATATCGTGAAAAAGCCAACAAATGATCCCCAAAATATTAAATGTTACTGAAAATTACATTGCAAAAACTTGCTAGACAGACCCTAAATTATCTGCCATTACATAGCACATTGCTTACATTAAAATGACTTTACAATTCAACTGTCTGTACTAACAAGACTACTATTCTGATAAACTCTTGCCAGGAAGACAAAGTGTAAATAACTTCATTGTTTTTTAAAGAAACTTTCCAAAAATTCATTTGCTCCCGTAATAGACTACTCAACCATCCCTTGTCAGAGTGAATACCCATCTCAGAACATTGGATTGTTCGACTAGGCTCATCAGTCTACTGTTCAGGACCGCTTTGCAACCCCTACCTCACTATGTCCACCAACTTGAAACTATTTTGCTACAAATTTTCCTCAGTCCTAATCAGCATTCTACCCTAAACCAGAACCCCCAAATCTCAGAAACATTCTATCTTATTCTGAGAAGCTACAAAGACTCCCAAAGACAGACCATCCCTACTGAGGTAATAAATAACTCTGCTTTACTTTGTTAATAGGTTATTTCGGTAGTCTTTTCAGAGATTAATGGAATCAATAATGAATACCACAAATTGTCAAATAAATTTACTTTATTACAAAAGCAATGATATTAAGTACATCCATTATTCTTATTTATGCAGTAATTTTAAATATAACAACTCCCTAGTAAATGTTTTATTGAGCTAAGTAGGCGAGTCTCACATAAAATCTTTAAAAAAATCATCTATTTACTTTTTACAAGCTGTAAAGTCTGCCACAAAACTATTGGAAGCTCTTCATGCCTTCAGTCCTGGGGGTTTTTTAAAAATCTTTTTCTATTATAACTATATTTAAAAATCTGCAAATTTCCTGATTTTATTAACTTATAAAGTGAGCCAAAGTCTCTGCTTACAGAAGGTACACAAGGGCATTGGATTCACCTATAACATAATTCACAAACTAGTAAGAACTTTTAACATAATTCACAGACTAGTAAGAACTTTTAGACATCTCTGATGTAATATAAATTTAAAATGCTTTTTGCTTCTAAAATTAAATGTTGAAAAACTTAACTAGATATTTCTATTCCACAAGTTTGCTCTGACCTGTAACTTTATTCTAAAATCATTTCAATTTCTACTAAGGCATTTCTGGAACATATTTCATTAATTAGTGTTCAAGCATTCAAAGTGTAATTTAAGTATTCATGTATGAAAGATTGATGGAGTAGTTCCTTTTCTTGGGTTTGAGGGACTAATAAATAACTTCTTTTTTTCTTGCCCGAGTTCCAAACCATTGGATAAGTAGATGCAAGCAATGGAAGTCGAAAATATAAGCTCTGTGACCGATAAAGCTCTTAAAGAACAGGGCGTTAGGTCTATTAGTGCAGTGGACTTTGCTGACAATGCAGATAAATGGTAGACCTCTCAGTTTTAGGTTTCAATACAATAGTAACTGATTCTAAAGAGCATCAGGATAAAGAGATTGCTCTATCTTCATTCTGAATTTTGCCCATTTTCTCCCAATATCCTCAATCAGGTAAGTTACTCATCTCCGTTAGTAAAGAGTGAGTGAGGGAATGGAGAAGACTGTTTACCCACAGAAAACCTCTTTATATAAATATAAAGCCAAGGGAAATTAGCTTGTTCCTAAACACGCAATACCTGTACAATATGATTTCAGGAGTGGCAATAGGTAACTACCACTTGCTGTTCTACAAACTATTTCCTCTGCTGTTTGGGGTGGATGTCTAAAATATTCATCATCATACAAAGATTTTAAAATCAGTCAATCTATCTCCAGAAATTTCTTAGTCACTTAAAAAATAATAGATATTATGAGATAATTTTTAAGGGTGAAATCATTAATCTTTGTCTAATATAAAATTAGCATGCGCCAACAAATTTATTTAACTCATTAATTTGGGGAGAACCAATAAGATGTTACAACTGGTTCAAAAAACATTTCAAAAAGCACACACATATAAGCAATCAAAAAACTGAAATGAATGTATGAATAGATTAAAAATTGGTTCATATTGACAGGACAATAAAAATTGATCAAAGCTATGTGCATTTCTACAGACAAAAGTTACTTACATTAATATCAGTTTTCTATAACTTACAGTTGTAAATGCACTTAAAGGACACAGATAATCTAGAAGCATTCACTAGACACGATATCCAGCAATTTTGGGTACATTTCAAAGTCTTCCACAATATTTCCTGACATCGTATTAATGAAAAAAACTAGTTAACAGTTATCTCTACATATACATGAACACATTAGCATATACTATTTCACAATCAAAAATACGAGATGTGAAAAAAAGCTTTCAAAATTTTTTATAAACCACCACGATTTCCACATTTCCTCTGTATTCTGGTTGTCAGAGTCAGCCTGCAAATGTCAGCTGAGGTTTATTATCTGGTCAAGGGGAAAGGAAAAGGGCAAGAGCTGAATATGGGATTCCTTCCAAGTTCTTATCTTCCTACAAGCAATCCTACGAAGAATTATCTAGCTCCGCATCTCCTCTCTTCTAAAAATATCCCTGAACCTATTAATTTTACTTCCTGATTCCTCCAGGGATTTGCTCTTGACAGTGGACAACAAACTTTTAGGCTCAGAGACCTCATGTCTATCAAAAAGCCTACTTCTTACAAATCAAGTTTCTTGGCATTCCAGATTGTTTGCTTTGTTTTCAGTTCAATCACTGTTTTAAAACCGAAGTTAGCAGTCTATCACTTCTTGTCATCTCTGCTAAAATACTTATAATACCGCCAACGCAATGAATATTTCTGTCAGAAAAGGAAGAGGTTTATGTACAAGGAAGTATAAGACCTGTCCTAAGTGCAACATTGGATTTAAATTATATACCACCCTTCTCAATCTGCAAAAATTATATTTTATGACTTTTTAACTCTAAGCCAAAAATATACAGCACACGACCAGAGCAATAAGTATGTAAGATACTGAAACAACTACAAAGGGAATAAATACTATGCTAACGATTTTTAAAAACTGAAATAAAGTCTATGCAATTGTTAACTCTTGAGATGAGCGTAATTGACACTTAGGTCTGCTAACATAAAAGGGAAATTGTATTGATTCAGATAGATGCCAACTATCTTAATCTGCTACATTGCCCTTAGAAGAGAAAATCCTTGGATTCCTCCCTGAAAAAACATGATTTCTAGGCTAGGCTCATTTTCCTCGCTGTAAATATTTCATGTTTGGAAACACTGCCTGAACTAACTGTGCCGACGTTAGCAGACCCAGCTTTGATTCCTAATACCATCTAGTAGGTATTACTGACAATAACCACTATGACTTATAAAAACTTCTTATTTTCAACCGCCATTCTGTCTAAGGCAGTCTGTGCAAAACAGTTGAGGTAAAACAGGAAGATGAAGTTTACAGCTTGAGGGAAGGAACAGCTGTTGGCTGTCTTGAGAAAGGAATTGAGTACAAAACACAAACTTCTGTTGATTATGCATGCAAGCAGAGAAGATAAATGACTCAGTGAAATGACTCACTTCATTTCCAAGTAAACTTTGTAGTTGTGGCTCCTCTTCTTCTATGTTAAATATTTAAGTTTACCTTTAATCATAAGCTGAGTCTGGACATCAAAACTTAAAATTCTTTCAGCCTGCTACAAGAAGATATTAAATGCTTACTTCCAAAAATAATTTCCTTAATTGCTGTAGTAAGACATAGATCTGGCAGCAAACCATTTGAAAATAAATACCGCATGGATCAAATCATCTAATTAGTTTAGACAAGCCATAAATGTGTTTTAATGGGCAAAAACTGTAAAATTGTTGGAGGTACTGCATAATTTCTTGGAGGGATTAATTGCTTTGCTTATTAATTTTGCTATTAGTAATATTTACTTGTACTCAGATAAGACTTGGAACTGTACACAATATGTAGTCAAGAAACCCTCAATTTTAATTTGAAAAGAAAAAGTAGTTGTGATTAAACATCTTCAAAGTATTTTCATTTTTCTATTTTTGTTAACTTTATTTTTCTTTCGTTATTAAAAGCCTCCAAAAAAGAGGAGGAAAAATATGAGAATAGTAAGAAAGGAGGAGGAAAGGCTGATAGAGAAGGAAAAAGGAAGAGAAGTGAAACAGGAAGGCAGTAGATGAGTTGACCAATCGGGGTCATTGACGGGAAGAAATAGTAACTGACTCCAACTAGCTTAAGCAAAAAGGCAATTTATTGGAAGCATATAGGTAGTTCGCAATTTAGTGAGGAAAACTTAAGATCTTGACACACAAAACCAAACTTTTACTGCTCAAAGACTTTGTGTCTATCAAAAAGCTTAGCTCTTTTTGAGAATTACTCACAGATTAGCGAGTACAGCTTAGAATCCAAGGTTTGAAAAAAACAGGAATGAGGGTAGAAACTAATGGATGCCTCCTTCCAGGTGGGATAAATCAGTTCTAGTGATTTTCTATTTATCCATCACTGTGTCTGGATACACATGTTAAAAGGGAATTTTAGACAAATTAAATTTAACAAGAGTTTAATTCAGCAAGGAAAAAAAATGATTCACAAATCAGGCAGCCTCCAGAATCACAGCAGATTCAGAGAGACTCCAGGATGCCTTATGGTCAGAACAAATTTGTAGACAACAACAACAAAAATTAGTGACATGCAGAAAAATGGAAGTGAGGTACAGAAACAGCTGGATTGGTTACACGTTGGTGTTTGCCTTCTTTGAAAAAGTTTGAACAGTCAGCAGTGTATGCATGGTTGAAATATGGCTGCTGGGATTGGCTGAGACTTAGCTATTGTTATAGAAGCATATGCCTAAGATAGGTTTTTAGTCTTGTCTACCTATTCATCCACAAGGACTCAAATATGGAAGTACAGAGGCTTTCGTGAACCATATTTAGTTTTCTTTAACACAAATATTAAAGACAGAGGATAGCACTAACCTAGTTTGGGTTAATGCTTACCCCTTAACTAAAGGGGATCTAGGGATGCTTTACCCATGGGGAGACTGGAAAAAGGCAAGAAGACAAAACTAGTGAAGACATGAGAGTGAGGAATATGCAAAGAAGAGAGGAAAACTCTGCGCAAAAACAATCAGTAAATGCTTTGAACACATTCTTTGTACACAGCCAATGCATTAAAGCTTGCTTTTTGAGATTTTCATTTGCTTTTGGGTGGCGAGAAGGGTAGGGTTTTGATGAGGATGACTGAAGGGTAAGCAAAGGCTGATGTTTCTAAGGAAACAGATCAGTAAATGATTTTTTTTCAGAATAATTTCTGAATAGTGACTTGAATAAAAGATTCACTTTCTCATTTAAAACTCCATTTTGAAATTGATTTATATATGACTAATTCAGAGAATTGTGTATAGAAAATCAATCTGAATTATAAATTGTTTCAAAAATGCACTTCTGTTTTGTTCATTTAAACACAGTAATTGAATTAAACATTAACAAATTTGCAGTTTATAGAACACTGCCAGGAATAATTTTATTAATAGGTCATTTAATACTATACAAATAAATTATATTGAATATATAGAGTTTAATCTAAAATAGTTTAAACCTGAAATAGTTTTTTTAATCTAAAAAGAGTCTACTAGCATTTTTCATTGCATTATTTATTTATTCATTTTTTTAGATATTATGCAAAGGTAAACTCCAACACAGCCTAGATAAAATTTTCATGCAATCAGAGTTAGTAGAATCCTCCAAATTAAAAAGGTTTTCCATTATTTTAATATGTTAAAAATTCTACTGAAAGATAAGAACGTAAACAAACTCTCCTAAACTTACATTGAAACCTTTGTTTTAATGTAAGTTTAAAACATTCTAGAAGCAATTCCAAATATTTGTTTCTTTTCTAAAATTCAGCTTCAAGTATTTGTATCTTGGAAAAGAAAGTATCAGGAAGACAGGACCAGAATAATAGTACGACAAGAATGAAAGGGAAAATTACATTGAAGGAGCTCAAACAATCAACATCACTCAGGAGTTACTTCAACGGAAGATGTATGGGAATTATGGGCAAGCCAAAGAAATAGAAATTGCAGATTATAATCTGAACAAGAAAAAAAAATCGGCATCGTAAATAAAAAGTAAAGGTATTTTAAACTGTACAATTTGTTTCTTATGACTAGTTAATGAACATGTGTCACCAAGCTTTTTAAAACACAGCCGAAGCACACCAAAGCATCAGTGTAAACTTCCCATCCACTTTTCCTAATCCTGAACCTAGCAGATGGTGCTAAAATAAACAATGATATAGCAGGGACAGGCCTTTCTCTGTATACCTAACTATGTTCATTCATCCAAATGTGGTTAGGTGATTTACTTTCTGATGGGAACCCCAAACCCCTGGATCTCCTTCCTATTCATTCTATCCATGCTCTGAAAATGCTGTTCTTCTCTGACAGTGAAATCTGTTTTCATTCTCATTCCTTATTGCTCCTTTTGAAAACTTTCAGTCTCAAAGGCACTGCAATGAGAAGCCTACACCCAATGCTTTGCTCAAAAGCAGTAACCACACATGAATGCTCTGCCTTGGTGGGCAGCTATTTGGCTACTTGGATGTTAGCTATTTGTTGAGCCCTACATTGCAGGCCTATTCTATTCATTAGGCATCTTGGGTTCAATGCCTAGTGACAATGACCTTTTCAAGGGCCTACAAAAATGTTTGATACCCCAAAAAAATTATCAACACCAACATGCAAAAAGAAAAACAATTGAGGTAATAAATGTTAAAGTAAATATCTACATAAACTATTCAATTTAATCAATCATTCAAGTAAATTGATAGGCATAAAAATTGTATCACATTTGCAAAAACTTGAATGTTAGGTTTTGGAACTTCCCCTGTTCATACCACTTCCTGACAATGCACAATGATTGGTCAAGAAATATTGGTCAATTATAAATTAAATGTGTTGTTTATAGCCAAGTAATTGTAAGCTCTTTAAAATGTTTTACTAGAAAATAATTAATTTGGTATGAGTGCACTGAAATTCATTTCCAATGATATGGCAAGATGACTTCAAAAGTACAATGCTTATGAATCAACTCAAGCCCGTTCAATCAGAGCTAAAGGTTTTAGAAGTAAAAGATGAAGAAGACATCTCCTAACCTCCCAGGGTGCTACCAAGTCTAAGAAGAGACCGACAAAGAAACAGCAAAAGGATTTGCAGGTGAGAGAGAAGAGAGAGGATCAGGAAAAATAATAATGGGTACTTGGCTTAATACCTGGGTAGTGAAATAATCTGTATAGCAAACTCCCATGACCCAAGTCTACCTATATAAAAAGCCTGCCCAAGTATCCCTGAACTTAAACTAAAAGGTAATTAAAAAAAAAAAAAAAAAAAAGGATTCACAATGCAGAGGTAGGCACAGATCTTGTGGCTGTGCATAAGCACTCCCCCCACCTACCACCCCTGAACATCCACACACACACTGGAGGATGATGGGGACATAAGACATTATCCTTAAAGAACACCTGCCCTAACCTATCAATCCCATTAAAAAAATATTTTGGAATTTTAATCTAGCTCTGAAAATATTAAATTGATATTAATATGAATATGAGTCAAGTATTATCATAAAACATACAGGATACAGCAGTTCTTCATGTTTGTTTCATGCCCCAAAGCACATGAATGATGACTTCTTGTATTTCATTCTTTCATCATCAGTTCGTGTGTATTGACCAATTACTATGTGAAGTAAACCTATTCTGGAAACATCTATTTGACATTCTCCTGTGATTTTGAGGATACCCCTGGAAATATTAAAGAATAAAGCTAATAGACCTGCAGACTTCTTTTTTAAATATGATATTCACAAAGAAATATTGCTTTTTTAAGGATCCAAACATAGGTAAAATCAATGGAATTGTTGAAGCCGTAGTTCTTTCTCCCCATTCGGAATAAGAAGGAAAGCTAGTGACTGACATCACATTCGAAATTCTTTAATTGTAAATAATTTCCAAACATGTGTATTCAATTTTTATTAGCAACATATCACTTAACACTTTTTCCTCCTGCTTCAATTCCAAGAATGATTGGCCATTAGATCAGAAGGTGAGGTTCACAGTTTATTAGACTAAGAGGAAGGAGGGCAAGAATCTATATAGTCCCTATGACCAGTAGCCAGCTGAAGCTTAAGTGTTCCTAAGAACTAAGCCATACTGACTACCCACAGGCAACCTGGGAGACAGGGAAAGTCCCACCGAAAAGAAAATAAGTGAGGGTCAGGCATGGTGGCTCACACCTATAAGCCCATCACTTTGGGAGGCCACAGCGGAGGACCACTTGAGCCCAGGAGTTCAAGAGCAGTATGGGCAATATAGCAAGACCCTGTCTCTACAAAAACTAAAAAAAAGAAAAGAAGAAAACGTTAGCTGGGCACTGTGGTATGTACCTGTAGTCCCAGCTATTCTGGAGGCTTGAGCAAGAGAATTGCTTGAGTTCAGGAGGCCCAGTCTGCACTGAGCTATGATCATGCCCTACACTCCAGCCTTGGCAACAGAAGGAGACCCCATCTCAAAGAAAAATAAAGAAAGGAAGTGAGAAAGCCAGAGAGGAAGAGGAAAAAAGAAATAGGGAAAATAAGAATATTAACTGCTTTCTGAATATCATGTTTAAAAAAGGAATCTGAAGGTCTGTTAGCTTTATTCTTCAATTCTTTTCAGGAAAATCCTCCAAATCACAAGAAACCGTCAAATAGAAGTAGGAGAATAAAAGAGAAGGCGGGAAATGAAAGGAGACAAAGAAATAGATGCAGATTATTTGAACATTTCCAGGAACTCCACAGCTCTGGAGTTTTCCATACTTCACCATCCCCCACCTTTTCCCTCCACTGCTAATGCATTTTGCAACCAAAGGCAAGAGGTAATAAACACTACTTCTCCCCTCCAAATTCTTGCAGATGGTGTGAGAATAAACAAGGTAATAGATATCTAAGTGCACTGAATTCCTGATCTGAGGTCAATCCAAAGCCTTTCCCCCACCCCGCACGCCCTTCTTTTTCAACTTATTTAAAAGAGGGATAAAACTACTTATCGTCTTTGGTTTGGGGGAGTGAGTGCTATCTGATACGGCGATTCCTATTTTTGAGCCCAGCAACCATCATGAATAATCTGGTTAGTGTGTTTTTTTAGAGCAATGCTTGGCAGTCATAAAGCAAATGCATTAAGTCAGAACAGTAGGTACATTGATCCCCTGAATATATTACCATTAGATTCAGTATTCTAGATGGTGTTGGGGCTCAGAAAATGATATCCCAAAACAAAGGCCTCAGAAGCAAAAGTCTTTCTCTGACCTCCTGCCCTCTTGTCCCTTGACCCTTATTCTCCCTCAAGGCAAGCCATAAGAACTAGAATCTCTTTCCCCCAAGGTGATCATAGAATCCAGAAACCATTCTCACCAAAGTCAGCCATAAGGCCTAAAAGTATTAATCTAACTTCCCCTCCTCCCACACCCACCTCCTTTGTATGTAATAGCTAGCCATAAAGAAATTGAGACCCTCCTTCCAGAGGAGTTCTATTTCATACATGGAATGTGCACAGAGTCCAAGAGAGTCTGAACAGAGAGGCCTTGCTGAATTTCCCCATTCAGTCTATTGGCATTAGATCACACCACTTGCCCAATCATATCTCTACACAACTGTCCACACTTCATTGAACCTAACCAGAAAATGAATAATTTCCCCTGTATCTTTGAGTCTTCAAAGGTTCTATGTCACCTAAAACTACAATCAAATATCAAATTTCCAAAATCAAATTTCTTATGATCTTCTCTTGTTAACCTGTCTGTTGTAGGGGTGTCTGCCTTGATTCTTATGATAAGGAGGAAAGAGATCACTCCCTTTCCACTCCGACAATGAAGAGGAACTAGCAGGGTATTTACTTCATTGAGCTTGAAAAAAGTGACTGAAAATGAAACTTCAACTGGCAACAGAAAGGGAGATTCTATCTGGCTTTCTTTTTCAATGTTCCAGTATCATTTTGAGATTATAACAAGACATGTTTGTCATCATGACTTTGTTAGCCTTCCAAAAGAAGTTCAGGATTAACCAGAAAATATATTATTTAGAATAAGACATTAATAATATATTCTTCAAGGAAACAGATACAAAATAAGCCAATAAATCTCGTCAAAACTAATTATCAAAACTGGATCACAAGATGTATACCAAATATGTATTTGCATTTGTACCTGAGCACTGGAGCCTGGAAAGCCTCATCCTATCACTGGCAGATGCATCCAAAAATTGGCAATGTTGAGTCTTATCATCACAATGCTTCTTTCTGTTAAACGGTTTAAAATGTTTGACAAATGCATTGCAAAGCTATCCAAGGAAATACTTCCCTTCCAGGGATTAGATTCTTGAAGCATACCATTGACACTGGCCTTTGTCAGTGATTCAGCCTACATTAGCAAAAGAAAGCTTCTTACAGAGAGTCTAGGCTCTTAAGAACCCTCTAAAGAGAACACTGAGGGCTTTGTTTCTGCTTCTTCACATGTTGTTAATGAAAGTTTAACTGAGGGAAAGAGGGTAGTTCTTTGTCCTCAGAGATTTGGCTTTCTTTTTCTTTCTTTCTTCTTCTTCTTCTTTTATATAACAATTGTTTCCAATCTTTACCACGTTAAGACTGTAGTCTAATTAGATCACAAAGAGACAAATGACTTGATTTCTAATTAAATGGAAAGAAATCATCTAAGAATCGTCTTTCTCTCAAGTGTGTACGGCTACTAAAAAGCCTTGGCCGAATTACTGCCAGGAAACAAAAACAAAAACAAAAACTCAAAGCTACAGAAATGGTGAATTTGGCTACAGATGAATATTTTTCCACATCACAGGACAATGCTACAGAATGGGTTCTTAGACAAATTTTCCTTTTATTTGAGTAATTTTTTTTACCATGACTTGACTCTTTCACTTGGTTTCCCATCTACTTTCATGAAGTGTTGTTTCTAATTAAAAACTAACCTTATCTCTTATTATTTCTTTATACTGTCAGATGTCTTCATTTTCTTATTTTATTCTTTATTTCAGTTTCCAGAAACCACTGACTTCATGAAGAAACTTCAATAGCTCATCATGGTACTCAAAAACTCTTCCTCCTTGAGACAAACATGGTTGCATCTAAGCCTAAATTTGATTATGTGTCCTGACATATTTTTCCTTACATTCAAATGTAGAAGCAGAGTAAAACAGAACAGTTTACTCTCTCTGAATCCCATATCTTATTATTGCCCCTTATTTGAATATGAAGGTGTATTATACATCTAATATGATACAAGACGTGAAATGACAAAATAATATCCCCAACCTCCAAACCATGGGGATTTGGGGAGGTTTAGTACAAGACCTCTTATCTGACACAATGACACAATCGAGGATTTATATAGGGTCATTAAGTGAAAAGTCATTTAGTGTAGGAAATATATGTGTACATATATACAAACATATTGTATTTTAACTTAATATTGTTGAATAATATATTTAAATTTTTGGTGCCACAAAAGAAGTAGCATTGGAATATAAATTCTCTCAGCAAGGCAAACTTACTTCTACAGAAGGGCGTGTTGTACAGATGAAGCAATGATGAGTGCACACCTGGACAAGGGAGGAGAAGGGGTTCTTATTCCTGATGCAGGTAGCACCTACTGCTATGTTGTTCCCTTATTGGCTAGGGTTAGATCTCACAATCTAAGCTAATTTCAATTGGCTATTTTAAAAAGAGCAGGGGTATGAGCCGCAGTGGCGGGGTGGGTAGTTTGGCAGGAAGGACAGTTATGGGACAGGTGAGATGAGGTGACCAGGGATGACTCAGGACAGAGCAGGGAACCAGGGGAACAGGATGTTGTCAGGCTTCCATGCGCAAGCCCAGACCCAGAAAGTCTAACATCCTGCCTGCCTCAGCTGATCATCCCCCACCCCCTGCACCCCACCCCCACCTGCTCACCATTATCCCTGATGGCCCAGCAGAGCTTCCCCTGGACATTAAACTTCTTTTTTTTTTTTTTTGAGATAGAGTCTCACTCTGTCACCAGGTGCCAGGCTGGAGTGCAGTGCCACGATCTCGGCTCACTGCAACCTCCACCTCCCAGGTTCAAGCAATTCTCCTGCCTCAGCCTCCCAAGTAGCTGGGACTACAGGTGCATGCCACCATGCCCAGCTAATTTTTGTATTTTTAGTAGAGATGGGATTTCACCATGTTGGCCAGGATGGTCTTGATCTCTTGACCTCGTGATCCGCCCGCCTCGGCCTCCCAAAGTGCTGGGATTACAGGTGTGAGCCACCGCGCCCAGCCTGACATTAAGCTTCTAAACCCACCCTGCCATCTGAA